>JAVQIZ010221038.1:0-32881 GCA_036023535.2 Galaxias brevipinnis | reverse complement strand
TATTATCTCATTATTAGTAAATGTGTGATAATGATTTATATATTATTTCTGAAAGATGAGTTACTGTAATTTATAATTTATTTAGGCACTAGTAAATTATGAATTGGAGGCTGACCATTATCATCTCATTAGATAAATAATCAATGCAGAGTAACAGGAAAAACTGGCAGAAAGCAGACTGAACCAACCACAAATGTGCACTTCATGTCAATGCTAAGTTCTCAATCCCAAAAAAACAAAACAAAATCAAAGGCAGCAGCTTAATAATGTATGTGGAATGGTTTATTTGTCTAATCATATAGTAATGATCAGCTTCCAATTCAATATGGTGACATAATTATCTTGAAATTGGCTCCAAGAGTAATGAATAATATGGCATATTTCCTATTTGTATGGGATCATGAAGAAGAGAGTAAATAAATGAGGAGTTGTAACTTTGTAATAACTTGCAGACGATGTCTGCAATACATTAATACAGTGCTAACAAATTCCTTATTAATTATTTTCAAATCGAGTGATACAGGGGTTATTCCCGGGTCGACTGTTGGTGTGAAAGGGTTGACCCAGGTCAACCACACGGGTCGCGGACTCGGCTTGCCTTTGGTCTGAAAGGACTACTTGACCCGGCATATGATCATAAGAAACCTCATTGGTTGTGGATTGGCACCTCAGTATGAAACACAGTTGTGCGACCAGAAGCAACAATGTTAGGCATATAGCTAGCTAAGGACGGGTGAATGTAATTTATATTTAATAAACAACGCCGTCGTTGAAAAGTATTTTGAACCACCATCATGGCAGAACAAAGGATGTGGGTGAAGGCACTTTGTTCTGCTGCAAATTGAGGATGTGAATCATTTTATTAAGCAGTGAATAGGTATGCTGCAACTGTGTACCGCAAGCTCCACTCATCAACCAAATAAAATAACAATGGTAAACGTACACTTTCCGTGATATAGGAACCTAACGCATCAGCACTGACGTACAAAGATGTAACTCCCAGACCCGGGTTGTGTGTGTGAGCGGTGGCGACGCGGGTCTTTCCCAGGACCAAAGTGCGATCTGAATGGGTCCAACGTGAGTCAGACCCGTGTTCACTGACCCGGGTAAGACCAGGGTTCTCTGTGTGAAAGGGATATTCGTGACCATATACAAGTCTGTTCCGCTTTTAGAATTATTATTGACTATTAGAGTACAAATGTACTCTAATAGAGAATTCTTGGATCATTTAGTATTAGTTTGTGGATACTTTACTAATAATTCACCAAGACCTAGATAAACAATAAATAACATACTTAGTGATACTTCAATACTGACAACATAAGAATATATAATTAATTTATTCATAATTTACTAATGCCAAGATAAATAAATTACACAGTTACTAATGTTTTAGAAATGATTTATAGTTAATTATGACACATTTACTAATAATAAGATTTTAATTTATTATTGATCTAATAAACTGCTTATTAATGAAAGTTATTATAAAGTCTTACCAAACTCTCGGTGTGTGTGTGTGTGTGCATGCGTGCGTGTGTGCGTGCATGCCTGCTTGCGTGCGTGTGTGTGTGCGTGCAAGTGTCTAATGTGTGAGAGAGTGGGTGGGTGGCACGGATGTGTAAGCGTAGTGTTGAAGATGGGTTGCTTGGCAATCCAGTGGTGTGGAACAGGGCTCCTGAACTGGAACAGTCGCGGCACACAGGCAAGTAGACAAACGGGACAGCAGGCATCAGCCCAGCTACAATCCCCTGGGGCCACAGCGGTCTCTAAAGCAGCTAAGGTCAATGTGCGCTAGTCGATATGACCATGGCGCTTTGAAGTGTGAAAGGGAGAGGGGACTTGTTTCCAGTTGGCATGACACACCAAAGAAGACGCCTAGCTGCCGAGCAGTACAGCGAGCAACAGTCTGAACAAAGTGATGAATGCCATCTTCACCTGCCAGTGGGGGTGCGCAGGCCGCTAGCTATTTCAATTGAATGTTTGAAGCTTTGTGTTACAAAGCTCCAATAATAAGACTGTAATTGCAACAGACATCTACATTCATCGCCCGTTCAGTCGGCGGGTTTATCAACAGGAAGGGCAACGCCACATAACCCAACTCTTAGAAATCTTTACCTATGAACTGTACTATATTAAAATAACGATAGAAAGGAACAAAAATGTGTAAAATTCTCTATTATCTTTCACTGAAAATCAAACAAATTGCCCCAAAAAAATCTGGCATAATTTCCAACATTTAGCTCCCCAGGTATTTCCATGCCAGCACTGAGCTTTAGACTGGTCCTCATAATCATCTTGTGTCAAAATGAGTTTCTCTCATGTAGGCGTTTTGAGCAGGGCTTCGGTATTCTGTATGATCTCATCAAATCAGACGAAGACCTCGTACAGGAGGAAATAAACAGGTTTGTAAACTGAAACTCTCAACAGTGAAATGCAGCTTTTCAATAAGGAAAAGAGGCATGTTGCTACCATCATATTCACCCAACGTCTTTGCTTAGGACATTTTTGCAGGGAATACTGACATCTACATTAAAACTGCCAACAGCACAATTAATTAATTTAAAACATAATTTTGACCTATTTAATCCACTATTCAACATTCTTGAACAGTATATCTCTGTTTCTTAAACACATCATAAAATACAGAAATGTGCAATTTTATATTTAACCTAAAGTCTGTTTTTAATTAATTATATACATTACCTGGAATTCTTAAACTTACTCTCTTCTTATTAAATATTGTTTTGCTCTTTCGAAATTCACAGAATATTCTACAGTATTTTGCATACAGCATAAAATCTACAGCAGATTTATGAAGTTATTTGACTAAAGGACTCAAATGTAAAACCATGTATAACTTGTATTCCTAGCAAAGAGGCAGCTGTTTTATTGGCTCATGGTCATTACCAAATAGTCTCAGTAACTGCTATTTGTTTCCTCATTACACTTGGAGTGAATTCCCAATCAAAGGTTGCTGGAGGTAAAAATTCAGACTGAAGTGGTCATTACACAGTGAATAATTCCATTCTTGAATATGGGAAGCCACTGTCTCAATCAACAGCTGAAATTTCTCCAAGGCATGCCCTCAAGATATTCTTTATCATGCCATGTTTCAGTAAAACGCTGACTATTATTATTATATCTGTCAACAAATAACATTTCAATTGTGACTGCTTCTTTTCTACAAACATAATAACCTCATCCCAAATATTTGAATCCACTCTGAAATATATTAAAAACATGGTTCTAAATTAGTTTAATCAACTCCATAAAGTCTGTTAAACAGCAATTCATTGTGAGCAGTTCAGTCTCCATGCCTAAGCAAACAAAGTAAATTGCTCTTCAAATAAGTGACTAGGAATGCACACTGCACTGCACTGCACATGGTATAACATTACCCCCATCTTGGCACTCTCTATCTCCAGTAGGAGTGTCACTCTCAAACCCACTAATTTTGTGATATTGCCTTTGCATTTGGAAGAATAAACGATTACTTGGAGTTCTTCTCTGGGCTTCTCAGGGGTAAAGAGTTCACATATCCTAATATGCTTGGGTGTCAAAGTGGATGAAATGTGACGGCTCACAAAACGTGGGGGGGGGGGGGGGGGTGTGTTACTCTGGTGAAGTAACCAAACTATTGTGGGGGGGCAACCTTTAATAGAGGTGCATTACTAATGTAGAGAATGGACTAAAATAAATTCACATGCACAGTCTGCCATTTGGAAAGAGGTCTTCTCATATATGTGTGTAGTATGTGTGTGTAGGGTATGCAGTCATCAGTAGACACCATTATCTCACAAGATCACTCTCTATTTTGAGAGTTTAGGGCTGTAGATAGCCTTGGGTTAACATCTGTGATAGTACAGAGTGACAGGATTAAAACAGAACTCTACACATCAACATACACCCCTTGGTGACATCCATAAAGGATGGGGAAAACATCCACATTCCCAGCGACACCATTAACGAGATCAGCATGACCAACATCAGAGGAAACCCACGCAGAGGACTGCTTGTATAAAGAGACCATTTTCCTGCTGGGTACAAAAAGCTTTCTAGCTATCTTTCTTTTATTTTTTTTTATTTAAGTACATTCAAACAATGGGTCTCCAATGATGATCACAGATGAAGGGATACTTTATGAGCTCTGCAAAGTAACATCTACCATGTGAACATATGAGCTGTTTGGCCTTGAGGTTTTACAATGTGGTCCAATCCGTTGTGTGTGTTTAGGAGAGGACAGTCAAAGTATCACTTTTATGACACTACCTATCCTTCAGCCTACACTCCCTGCTAGCATTCCCTTCCTCTCTGAAACGGACTCACACCTACTGTGTGAAATATATTTTGTGATGTCAAATTATTCCCCTCACTACTTGCTAAAAGTAAGAGCATTTATTTGGTATTTTATTGAGTATGCGATTGCTTCAGCCAACAAGCAATAAATTATGAAAAATGTCAACTGGGAAAGAAGTCTCTAACAGCTGTCGTGTCTGGTTTTCAAAATCTCATTAAGCAAATAGCTTACAGTTACTTCAATACAAACGCTAACATAGAACTAACTGATATATATGTAATCTGTATAATATATTATAATAATATATAAACATTTATGGTCAAAGGTAAATAAAGTTAATTAAGATGTACTATAGTATGAACTAGATACTATAGTTACTATGTACTATAGTATGGACTAGTTAGTATGAATTATAGTTACACTGTGCAGCTTAGTCAGTGTAATTTAACAAAGGAAAATCCAGATGCTGAGTCTGATCATTAAGAATAGAACATAGCTGTCTGATTACCTTTGTGTTGGTCACTGAAGTAGCTGAAGTAATTGGGACACATTATTGTAACCACCTCTCCAACCTTGGCCGATGGCCAGCAAGCAATAATATCCCACATCCCTTGGCAACCTGACAAGAGAAAACAATCCCATTAATGCTGCCACCCACAACCATAGACTGCAATGGATAATTTCACTCTATAACAGAAACTAACCAATTAAACAGAGGGAAGAAACAAGCAATGATCAAGTACAATTTTATTGATGATGACAAGAGTATTTGTCTGTACACAGAGAAATAACTACAGTCAGTTCAGTCTAAAGACATAGTTAGTTCTGCTGTGTTGACAAGGTTGAAACGAGTATATTGGTCTAAGGTAAACAATCATCCCATTGGTTAAGATGGATCACACATTAATAATCAGCATAACTAAGGACATGTACACAGGACATGTAGACATCATTTTATGCTATGGCTAAGACACAAACTCTATCCTTCAGTGTCTCCAAAAAGCACATATTGTCTCTTTGGTGACCTAGCCTTCGCTGACCCTTCCCTCACATCTGAACCACAACACAAGCCGGAACATCCGCTAGGATGCCCAAATTTGGCCACCACAAGACACACACACATTAAACACACAGTCTCTCTGAAGATAATGTATTAGTCTGCATTCTGCACAGTGTAAAACATTCTGTTTACCTACTTCATATGAGCTTGAAGAATAATTAAACAAACCCATGATCAAACAAAAGATTCGACTTCTGTGTCCATGTGAACTTGTCTACATTTGCTTCAATCTAAAATTTGGATACCTATTAATGCTAATAATTAATAAAAGTAATCAGCTTTCGTGTTAACTTTACCAGACACCTAACTTCTATTTGCTATTTGGTAACTTTCAGTATCTGTAGGGTTGAGAAATTAATCATGTGTTGTGAACATATCAAGCTGGTTAAATAAAGCGTACAGTGACATTACCATATTTTACCTTTAGTAAGATTATCTGAAAAGAACATAGTTGGCGTGTAGTTTTCATAAACATTGCCATAGACAGCGATGACATTTTTGGTAAATAATTGGCCAAATGCAAATCTTTGGATTATATGACTGATATCGATACCAACAGTATACATATTGCTATGTGCTAGAGTTTTTAGCTAAACTGTTCCGACAGGACAACTAAGGTTACATGGCTTGATAATAACTTTCACAGTTGATTATTGTGTATGGTTAAAATGCATTATTATCAATTGATCTTCAATTGTTGATCACTGATAATGTGGCATAATAATTGTACCCTTATTTTGTTCAGGTAGCTCACAGCGAAAACAGAGGACAGGCAGTGACAAAGATAACAAGATCACAAAACATTGTATAAAACAAATGAGCAATGAACATATAGGTCACATGGACCGTTGATGTGACTACCACATTCCTTATCTTATGAATTACCATCGTACCATCCCAACTCACAACTTTATCTGCTTCCTCACCAGGAAGGTAATGTTGGCAGCTTGAAATGATCATATCTACACTAATTAAATTTGGATTGTTATGGAGTTACTCACTGGATTGCTAGGAAGCTTTGATAGTTTCCGTTTAAAGCTGTGCAGTCACTATACCATATTTTGACTTGCATTCTGTAGTTTCCCACAATTACAAAAGAGTTGTGAAAAATGTAAAACAACCAAGTTATGGTCTTTAATCGGTCTCTGAGGACTTTTCGATGCCTCTAATTTAACTTCAAATTCTTTACATGTTTTGTTTTTTTGTTACCGTGCAGTAATGATATTGTAAACAATATTCTCAATAGTGCTCACATTCTCGTTTATATCTCATCTCCGTTCATAGTTTTTTTATATTCCTTGCTTTACCATCATCGGTGTGTGAGTGTGTGAGTGAATGGGTGAATGAGAGGCAACATTGTAAAGCGCTTTGGTTCCATTCCGGTTGAAAAGCGCTATATAAATGCAGTCCATTTACCATTTTACCATTTACCATTTACAACTCAATTTCCAAAGTGTAATGAAATTATGACATTATGAATGACAGAAAATGTCTTTCTAATTTACAAAGCAAAAGCATTGGCGTTAACTTCACAAGTAGCATGCCTCTTTTTTTTAAATGTTCCCGATTCACAGATTTTTGTTATGTGCCTGGGTCTGACTTTCCTCAAATTTCAATACATTTCCATTAACTGTCTTAAGTTGTTGATTCATGTCACACTTGATACGTCAACAAGGATCATCTATTTCACACCTCACTGGGTTTAATCAGGAAATTGTAAGTAAGATCACAAATCTGAGGCACAACAGGAGCCATAAGTGTAAAAAAAAAACATGGTTTTCGTGCTTATTTAAATTCATAACATTTGGGAAAAAAAGATGAATAGCTTACTCTGCATTATTCTATTCTAGACTGCTTGGTGGAAGTTGAAGACCAACATAACCTGATTCTCAGCCCACACAGAAACACACGTTCACTAAATAAGTAATTCCTGCTATTTCATACTCATGCTGTTTCCCATTTCTTGGAAATGACCTCCTGAAAATCAAAAACAGTGGGAGAGGGTGAGAGCAAAGAAATGCATTGTAGGACAATTACCTGAAGTAATATTCCCAGAGGTTCCGTTTTCACAGCGTTCTTTTTCCAGCTCGATTTCATTTACCACATCGCACATCTGCATCGGCAACACCTATCGAGAAAGACAAAAGTTTTGCATGGATCATTAATAGTAGTGATGCTGTGTTCTTGACTTGGTTTGAATTCATGGAAAACTTATAAATTGAATGGTCTAGTGAATGGAAATGGAAAACAAACAGCACTGGCCTATGTTAAATAAGAGCTCCTCACAATCAAGCCCCCCAGCATTTATTTGAGATCATGCAAGTGAATCAGGAAGTGGGTAGGGGGACTGTGAGTAATACAGTGTGATTGTTCATCTCAGTCATGGTGTGCTAACAAACTCAAGCCGACAGTTGCTGGCTGAAAGCCTGTGGGTCAATGAAAATGTGTAGTGCTGCACAGCGACTTGAGAAGGTCAGTGGAGACAGAACAGTTAGTGTGGCCAAAAAAAGAGAGAAGAGACAGAGAGTAGGGAGGTAGGACTATGAGCATAGCTGGGGAGCAATGCAGTGGGTGAGCAGCGAGACAATCTCATGCTGCGCATGTCAAGGGAGGGAACTGAGGCCAGGAGGCTAAACAGACAGGCCTGCATGTTGCACAGCTGCTGAGGGCCTCCTTGGGAAGATGACAAGGGGAGGATTTGAACAGCAAATGAACCTCAGTGGCATACTGAAGACACTCCATGCAAGGCTAGAGCAGTGAGAGTCTTTAGCCTCACGTTTACGGAAGCACAAGCGACAAAACATTAACATTGCAACACATTGTCTACAAAGACACAGGCATCTGTAGTGTCATCACTACAACACCTTTTTGAACCTTCATTAACTCTGAGAAGAACAATGTATAGCTTTTCCATCTCCATCAATGCAGAAGACAGGTTTTATCTTGTAACACAAAACAGCATCTCTTTGAAGGACAGCAATAGTTCAGAGATTAAATGCAAGAGGTTTGCACAAGAACTGTGTGTTCATTGTCAGTCAAGGTTGAGCTCGTTATATAGGCTACCCTATATTAATTAAATACAGGTGGAGCATGAAACGGATTTCTCTCTTTGAAGTTTCAGAAAATATATGGCAGCGTGATCAATTTTGTTCTGATTCTATTTAATGATATGTCCTGACTTTGAGCATTCAGCCATTTTGAAATACAAGAAAAACTTGTTAACACTGCCCTTTTAAATGCAATTCTAAAATGAGTATGAGGGACTAATAACTTAAATGAGGAACCTTTTATTTTGAGTTTAATCTTATAACTACAATAAAGAATGAAAGGCAAACAGTAATAGGATATAATTGTGATAATTAGGGTGATAATTAGGGTGATGAATTTGTATCATTACACAGATTTTAGTTTATCCTTATATTATATATATATGTATATATATATATATATAATTTATAAGGACAAAATAACACATGCGGATGAAAATTAGGCTCTGAAAAAACAAGAAGAGGCTGGAAGAAATTGTCCTGTCTGACTGAAAGCTTAGTGTCAAGATGTACTGTAGATGTAGGAGTTGAACATAATCCATGGACTCACTCTATGAGGAGCTCACTGAGACACACTGACACAAAGGCAATCAAGACAATCAGGCCACATCATTCATCCTATTTAATATGCTTTCTCTGGCAGATCAGCCTCAGTGCAAAAGGCACACTCACTCAATGACAACTCACAGAATTACACAGAGAACACGTCAGCCACAGACATTAGTTGCATTAAAGCAAGATTTAGATCCATGGACAAAAAAAATATGTGTTTTTTTTTTTACATACTATAGGGTATACATATTACACAAGCACAAACTGATGCTGTTTTAGTAGAGAGGCATGCACATAGGTAAGTATACCTTGTTGCGACTGCAAAGAGACTAATGCAGTTGTGTGAGTCATAGCCATGCCATCCTGTGACCTCTTAACCCTTGTTTTCCTTCTGATGTCTCTAAGACCAACTTGTGTCATCGTCTTTCCTGACCTTAATGGATAATATGGCCTGGAACAGTCATCCTACCTACAGTTGCTGCTGTCTGCAACCAATTAGACTGAAGAATCCCTCATATTATCTAGCCATAACAATCCCCCTGGCTGGGAGGGAGGAGAGTCATGGAGCAGCTTCATCAGAGCAAGAAATGCAGGGCACCAAACGCGATGGTGGCCACGGGCCAGAGCCTTTGGTAGTCTCACTTTGACAAGCAGAGAATCAGAGACAAGAACAAGGACAAGAGCCTCAGACAGGGACTGGAGCTACAGCCCTACAGCCAGAGGGAACGGGAAACATTGTGCATCCTAGAACGTTTTAACAAGGAAACTTGCAGGCTGATATTTGGCTAGGATACTGTCAAGATATACAATTTAATAATTTACTGGCACAACTAGTTTTGTTTATATTAGAAGCACAAATCAAAAGTGACAAATGAATGGCCAAATATGAGATGAGATGAGGCTATTACCCACTGGACAATTAGCTTAATAAAACACCACTTACAATTCTGATCTTAATTTGAGGTTAAATCAGTGAATCGTAATTGTTTTAAGTGTCATCGCATAAAACATTTTTAAAAAGCCGAATCAGGAGTTTGATCTCTTGTAATTGAAAAGTTTACTAAATAAAAAATTTAGAAAATGTGAGTCATTCAAAAATATTTTTGCAATATTGTTTCGATTGCTGGAATTAAATCTAAGCAGTTTAGTGTGATCCTCTTCTAAAGTGAAACAGAACTATATAATTGAACTCACTTAAAATGTGATTATCTCTTAACCTTTTTGAGAAGGGCAAACCAGGGCTAACAGATCCTAACTCTCCTGGACAGCCTAAATAATGTAAACACAAAAAACAAAGAAGTAACTTTTCTAATCGAAAAAAAGAAAGCAAACTTAGCAATGGAATGTGAAATTGAGCTTCCAACATAGATTGAGAGGATCAAGCGTTCTTTGTTGCATTTAACTTTTTCATCAGTTTACCAGTGTATCGTTTTGTCTACATGGTGATTCAGAACACACAGGCTCTAATCACAACAGAAAGACAAGGAGAAACACATTGTGATTGGATGGGGTTAAATAGAGGTGAATTCTCTACTGTTTTTTTGTGCGTAACAAAATGAAAATAATTGATGGTTTTTGCTGGTCAATATCGATGAAGACTGTATTAGAAAAATACCATTACGCTATATTCTTTCTTTATTTACCATAGTCTGACTTTGGCCATTCTTCTAAGAGTGCTCAAACTCTGTGTGTAACAGGAAAGGTGTTGTTCGTGAGACTGCCTCTTGGCCTTTGACCTGATGTTCTATAATATGTTGTTTTGGTCGCCAAGTGGACGCCACGTCAACGCTTGTTCAACCGTATATCACTTTGGCCATACAGGAATAGATATGAATAGCTTGTGCTTTGTGTAGGACCATAAAGAGATTCTTCTCTGTCTCTTTAGCTTACACAGGTATAAAGGCAGGGCGAGAACCTTGTTTCACTGCAGCTCAGGGAAGATGCTTTTACTTTATGAAGGCTGTTAACCCACTTGCAATTATAATAATAAAACCTTACCGAAGACACTCTCTGGTTTGTAATTCCTTAAATTAAGAAATTGACAAGACAAGACAAACTAGAAGAAATGATACTTAGATGATTGTTTTGAACACGATTGGCATAACTAAATGTGGCACTCTAGTGTTGCACTATAATACTTCAATATGACAACAAAGACCACTGTTTTCTAAATGGGTCTTGTCCTACCAATGAGACACACACACACACACACACACACACACGCACACACACAGGCTCTGGCTCGCAGACGATGCATGGATGCTTGCCAGCTTGATGCTTTGTTAGCACTGATCTCATGATGCTGGTTGCCAGGGTACAAGTATTATTTTGTGAGTGTTGGCATTTCAAACCCAGTAGATTTAGTCTAGTCAAACAACAAGATAAAAATCTAATAAAACAAAGAAGAAACAGATGAGATTTTTAAAAAAAGCATGAAATATGTGTTTGCTCAAGCAAAGCAAAGTTAAAGCTGCAGCATGGAACAGTTTCACCTCAATAATGTTTCATTTGTTATGGATAAATCAGCAGGTATCACTAACAAGCGTCGAGGGCACTGTATGCCTTTATGTAAGACTTTGCTTTAGACCGGGTTTACAACACCATTATTGTGTCACTGCATGGTACAGCAATACGTCTTCCAAACCCTGCGAACACAGCTGCAGATAACCAAACCACAATGGTCAACCCCAGCATTTTATTACTGTTATTGTAACATCAGAAGGTATGTTTATGGTAATTATGTTGATTAACAAATCTATTGGTTTATACATTGCATTGTCAAAGAAAGGCGGTGGACAGAACATTTTGGGAATGGGATAGTTTGGTTTTCAACACACAGATTTTTGGGATTCCGCAGCTTTAAGTGTTTATTGTCCTACCATACTTCAGATGACAGCTTATAGTACGTCTGTCATTTTTGATTTGCTAGTGAGCACACAGCCTGTCGGGTATATGATTTGAGACGGAACTTTATCCTGGGTATCAACCATAATAAATACAGGAAATGTGTTCAACTCTTTGCACTCAGAAACTGTTTATGAGTATGGGTAGCCAGTGTTTTGTACATGGTGAGTATCGAAAGCAATTTGTCAAAAGTTACTTTTGGTTCCTATCCAGCTATGGAAGTATTCAGTGAGAAGCCAAAGAACATCATGATGGGCCACCCACAATGCAGCTGCCTAACCTCCCCCTGCCCTGTCTGCACCATGTCACGCTAATAACGCTGACATCTAGCTGCCACTGCACACTTTTCAGCCACTTTTGGGATTTTCTCTGGATTTCAAAACACAACGTAACCTACGATACATAAGAAAACATGTCAGTGTGTTATTGTAAGCTAATGTGAGGGAGTACGGGTTAGGGACTGAGATGTTTGAGAGAATACTGGTTAGATGTTTTAAAGTCTTTCACACAAACACAAATAATTACTGCTTAAATAATTTACACAAAAGAGGGCCCTTGTGTTGATTCACACCTCTGAAAGCTGTCATGAGTAAGGGGAGATGTTAGCCAACGTGACAATAACACAAAGGTTATAGTTAAGCCAAGCGGCTGCTTTATATAATATTTAGGACATTCATCTGCTTGACTTTGCTTTACTTCACTTAACATAAAACTCATACTCATACAATTCAACCTAAATGCCCCAATATGAATGGAATGATTCAAAAGCATCTTGCTATCTATTCTCAACTGTCATAACAAGTTGATCTATTTGTACAATGAAACACCCAATTGAAGGCTACCCTTCAGGCAGAAATGGCAAAATAATCTCTGTAAAAATTGTTATCAGGCAACAATGCCATGCCATTTATCCTGCTCTCATCTCTGACTGCACTGAGAGCTGGTATAAAGGACTTAAGACAACTTTTAACTTTGACATCTGACCACGTTCAAAGCTACAAGAACACACATTCTTCTATCAATTGAAATATGAAAGTTACTATTAAAGAGAAATGGGCGAACAGACAATGGAGGAATCTGCAATGAAGAACAGAATGCAGTTGTGTTTGTGTGTGTGTGTGTGTGTGTGTCTGTGTGTGTGTGTGTGTGTGTGTGTGTGTATGTGTGTGCGCGCGTGCGTGAGTGCGCGCGCGCGTGCGTGCGTGCATGAGTGAGTGCGTGCATGTGTGTGCTTCTGGTCAAACAGAACATCTGTCACACAAAGCTCTGTGTTATCAGGGAAAGTCAGTTTAATCACCCACATCACCCAATGTCTACTGTAACTGCCACTGCTCATGCCTTTGCATGTGTGGGTGCAAAAACATCTCAGAATCCATCCATTGCAGCACATCAGCAAAACATATATTTGCTTTTAACTATCAACCACATTATATATATATATATATATATATATATATATATATATATATATATAGTTTAGTCTGATTCATAAAGCATGCACTCTGGTGTTTTACCAATATGGCTCCAGTTTTTGATACTCACGTTAGGATTTGAAGAATATTCCACCAAAACGTTATTCTTGAACCTGTTCTCATCAAACACCCCCAGTGAAATGTTCATTTATTTCACTTTCATTATATTTAAACCCTGAGGGGAGACATGGTGGACCTTTAAGTTATTTTTTTCAAATTTAGCTCAGTCCCCCTGTACCAAGAGAGTGTGAACGGTAAAAGGAAGCAGTGCAACAAAGGTTGGGCAAGGTTGGGCGTGGGATAGATTTACAGTAGGACAAAGTAAACCTCACAAAGTCTGTTTGGAGAAATCTGACAGTTACAAAAGTAGAACCAAGAGTCAGCTGCTCAGTGTGCCATGAACCATTGTAACAATGTTTTTTTCTCCTGATTATCCAAGGAAACCAACTCGGATCTATGAGAATATGTTATGGAAAAACATGTCCCATATCTCCCTGTGCGTAAATTATAGAAGTCGGTTTGTTACTGCTACCCGCTATGTCCAATTAAACATATGATTATGCTGCTGCTGTTACTGTAAGTGTAGCCTGTTCACTGCGCCTAGTGAACTGAAGGGTTTGCTGGCTGTGTTGCAGGTGTTTGACAGATAAAATCATGGCAAGAGAATTACTTGACCGCCAAAAATACAAGAGTTACAAAATAAAAGAAACAGCTGAATGCTAAGATGATTTTTCTTGAGAAAGATTAACACGTTTGCCTTATAAATTGGGAAATACTAACTTATACACTGTCACTAGAATGAGCTTCGTAGGAAAAAAAGTTAAGACTGGGGCCCTATATTCCACACTGAGGTAAATACCAATAAGCATATGTTCAACAGATACGTTGAGATTTGAACCCTTAACACCGAGTGCAATCCTGAACCAAAGGTCTAAGCACGGTTATGCAAAGTGGCTTGTTCTGCCAGCATTCCAGCACGCGAGCTTGGAAAACAAATATGCATATTTACTTGCGTATGATTGTGTATATTGAATTTGTCTTGTTCTTAAAAACGAGTTGATAATAGGCTACTTACCATAGAAAGCAATTGGTATACCAAAAAAACAAAAATCGTACACTTTGAAGCATCCATCATTAGAGTTGAGGCATGTATGCGGGCAAAAGAGCAGCCAGGATTCGATGTATCAAGAAATCAACTGACTGTCGGGTTTGAAAAACTAGATAGAAGTTGAAAACACCGCTATAAAGTTATGATCTAACATGACAATATCAATACAGAAGTCTTGGTCAATCTGGGGACACACAAGCTCAAGACGCTGCTGTCACTTTGGCTGTGCCGTTTTCTTGCTGTCCCTGGGTTCACTGTCCAGCACCAACGCTCTGCGTTTTCAAGGCACCGAGCGCATCACTTCCATGTTGCCGCCCATTGTCCATTAGGTTCGGATGGGCAGATCTGCACAAAAAAAAAATTTACAAAAATTATAATAACAAACTGTTGTAAGATGATAAGGTATGCAGGCCTGTAATATACATGTAAAGTAGATAAGTTAAGTTCATACTGAAATGAATTGTATAATTATGTGCTAATATTCTACAGACAATGGTAAACGCTAAAAAGAGCTTGGAGCTCTGAGGTTCCATCTCCATTGTTGCCCAATTGTTGTTTTTTGCTAATTTTGAGCATTTACGTGTTTATTAGTGCCTGTGCGATGTTATTTTTTAATTTATTTATTGGGGGGGGGGGGGGTCAGTAAATTATCAAATAAAAAGGCTCTCCCAAAAAACACTCCATGTTGGAGTTGCAGGGCTCACTCTCCACGATACAATAAAAAAACGCGAAGCGAAGATTGAACCTTATAATTCTAAGCTCACGAATTACTACATAGGAACTAAGCCATTTTATATAATTAAAACAAATGGATAAAAAAAGAAATGTGAGTAAAACAATAATGTCCATACATAAAACTACCTACTTTTAACTACTTATGTCATGCCAAGCAGTTTCTTTGCACGTTTGCCCCTAGATTCTCATGACGAAGACCCTGCTATGTTGAACTGAACATTTTTTTTCACAAATATTTAATAAAGGATCGTTAACTCTATAGTTTACTGTTTCTTATTCTTGAGGTGGCCATTAGGTATTTTGATTTTCTCTCTTTGCATACAAAGGAGGCCCAAACCCTGGTTTGGTTAACAAGTAGAGAGCATTTATATTCGGTGAAGCTTGACGATGAGAAGGTAAATCACCTGTGACCGACCAGAGAACTGCATGACCACGTAGCACATACAGGAGCACACAGTGAAAAGGGATTTCTTAAACTAGGCTTTTATAGAAATTAAAGGAAGATGAAAAGTAGTAGTCGAGTAGTTTCAAACTTAATAAGAACAACTGAACGCATTGGTTGGCATCAGCACATGACGGATAGGTTAGGAAGATCAAGGAGCAGCCCATTCTGAAGGAAAATCATTACGGTTGTTTTCTATTCATAGCAGTTTCACTAGATACGTCTCAAACATAATCAAACAGTACAGCAGTTATTTCAATAAGCCATTGGTAAAAAGCTGAATAGAGTTCTGTATCAAAGGTAAGGCTGCTGCATGGTTAAATTGAATGACCAACAAACCAGGTTACACATGCTTTCTGGATGTGCAGTTTTTGTAAACAAAGCTAATTTAATGAAGTGAATATACTGTATAGCTTGCTCATAAATATAACCCATAACAAGCAATTGGATGGCCACCTTTTTAAATCAAGCATGAACATTCACTTATTTTAATCTTCAAAGTGCTTTTACTAATGCAATCCTTTTCTGGCATTTCTCTCTGTCCATTGGATACACCAGTTAGTTTACCAAAATCACAAAGCTGATAGGCGTTTCGCTTCCACCAAGGGATTTCCGATTTGGCCAATTTGAATTTTGTTATTACATACACCCTTCATAAATTGAACATAAAGCCAGACCTCAAACTTGAGTCATTAGTTTAAATACATTCCTGGGTCCGCTTGTGGATCACCCATCTCTTCTCTGAGGGGAGTGTCCTTACCTGTCTGTACTCCAACATACCCTGACTTTATGTGACAGTACTTTAACGACAGAGTCATTGTTTTCTTTCACCCAAAGTGTTAGAGTAGCGGGGAGGCAAATAACACATTGCATTTGCTTTCCAAATCCTACATGTTGGCACTTAATTTATAAGTTTTGAATGTGCTATTTAATGACTTTTTAAATTATAATTTTTTATCACAGCTAAGTCATATGTGTTAATATTTCAACGCGTCATAACGGAACAGTTTATCCTATTGAGTTGATCAGCTACAGAATCTCAGTTAGCACGCAAGGCTTTAGTCAGTTCAATAGGAGCTTGAAGGGTAAGTCCCAGTGTTGGCTAGTAGTGATTGGCAGAAAATCACTACTGGTTTCACGTGTTTATTACGTGCCAAAAATGACTCTGTGATGTTCATCACTTCCAAGCAATTTAAGCATGGCTCTTTGGGTTGCAAAGGTTCCCCCTTACAACCTCAAGGTTTATTTATTGAACCGCGCTCATTTTCTATTAATTTATTTATCGAATTCAGAAACTGTAATGAGTTAACACATACATAGTCAAGGAAGATATACAGTGTGTGTATAGAAAATCGATGTACTAAAAACGGAATTAACGACTAGGATTAATTTGGAAATGACCCAAAAGCTGAATCAGATATATTCCTTCCTCTCCTCTAATCCTTAAACCTAATTTTGGGCAGCCGTCCTGCTTCTAACCACTCCTAGCTTCTGTCTGCCCAACCTGGCAACCATCCAGCTATGATGGGCACTTTGTACCATTGAGAGACAGTCCAAAATTATGGATATGGATTTCATATTAATCAACGTGGGGAAACAACTGCAGAATTCTCCAGCACCACTCTGAGGACTTGTTCAGACCTACAAAGGGACAAGCACTTTATTTTCTCAGAGAAACAACACAAGTCTTTGCATTGCAGGCATTCAAGTAACCATAATAAGGTGTGTTTACGTACACATGGTAGAGGCAAGCTCACAGGATGTGTATGAGTCATCAGGGCCAAACACACAGAGAGGCAGGCATAGGAAAGAATTACAACCTCTCGTCGCTACTGAGCTGATGTTGACAATTGGTAGGAGGTCTGAAAAGCTTCTACCTTTGTGTAGAAACTACCCATGACATTATTAATAGACAAACCAAAAGTGTATGAATTTCCCTTGAGGCTGGAGGTTAAACAATATTTACTTGTGTGACTTTGTATGGTCAAACAGTAGAAGGCAGGGAGCGACACAGTGGTCAGGATAGCTGGGGTTTATTTGAGTGAAAAGGGGACATCAACCTAAGGCAGACCAAGGAATTGTGATAGAGAAAATATTACCCTTCATCCTTCTATTTCAGAGATTTATTAGTGGGATCTGAGTGTCAGTACTAATACCCTGCAGTAGGATATTGATCAACCAGAATGTGAATTCACACCGCAGACCTCATTCAGACACTACAAAGCCCAGATCAAATCTCGTTAAAGGAACTGCGCTGTCGTAAGTTACATGACCATCCAACAAAGAGGCTAAGCATTTGAAATTCTACGCTGACTAAAGATCATTTGAAAAGATTTTTCAATCTTGGCATGTTTTGCTGCCAAGTGCTAAGTAATTAAATGTTTTAGCACGATCAATCTTCTCCAAGTGAAGATGCAGGTTATATCCAAATCCTGTCAGCGGTTGTCACAGCTTGTTTCATTAATTTACAAAAGCAACTGTGATTACATGTTTATGTCCATAGATTTAAAAAGGTATCACAGCAGGGATTAATCAAATCCATGGGCTGCATAGTATGTCTGTGTGAAGGGAACCATGACACAGAAAGTAGGGTGAATTATTTAAAGTATTTAAAGACTTTGTTTGAAGTCAAACTTAATGCTTCTTTCTCCTAAAAATACTTGGGTTAAAGTATCTACTGCAAGTCTTCCTGTGTCCTAACTGTGACCTTGTTTTCCCCTCTTCATTGTGTAATAATGCAGTTTCTGCTTTATTGACCAATAAGGAAAATGTCACATGTACTGCACTTAGGGACCCTCAATCCTGTTTGCTAAGCAAATCGTTGGCCCCAGGCCTTGGTGAGGATAAAAATATTATGTGGGGCAAATATTCTTTTCTAAAAACATATCCTCCTCTCCAGGCTGTGATTAAGCTAAATGAGTGCAAAATAGCCTATAGTTATTTTCCACAGCCCACCTGGCCTGAATTTCCTCCAGCACCTCCAGTACTGTAACTACTTAGTTATTTACAACCACATAATGAACTGCTATTGAGATCTGCAACACACAACAATTAGGCTCAGCATGTAATTGGACATTGCTTTTATAGCTAGAGTCCTTCATTTGTATGTTACATTACATTACATTACAACTTTTTAATAGGTTAGAGCTGAACAGAGAAAACTCTTTTAACTATACTTAAAACATGGTGTTCTTCAACCTTAATTATAGAATAGAAAACATTAAAAAGCATGGTGGCCGCTCTGTAAAGTGAGGCGTTGGACAAAATGCTTGTTGAAACGGTGGGGATGCATCAATGGTTTTTAAAGTACGAGAAGACAAATGGCTGTTGAGAAAACATATTTGGGTGTTCAATGATTTAAACTCTCAAATAAATACTAAATGTCATTCTGTTCTGTCTGGCAGGTAAAATATTTACCTGTAAGACAAAGGTTGCACACAGACACAGGTGTCAGTATTGGCTTTGCATAGCCCCCCCCCCCTAAATCAATTATGTTGCTCTGGATTTAGCCTCCTTAATTGTTCCACTTCCTTTCTGATTAGGTCATCCCAATAGCCTTAAGATTTGGTACCTTCATATGTCTTTGATACATTTCAATTAAGACACTTACACAATGTATTGTGCAACCAGTTCGATACAACCTGCCTAGTTTAGCTGTATAATAGACCATAAAGGTTGTGATGAGTCTGTCTATCATTCCTGTCCCCGACTGACACATTTTCTATTGACAGCTTGCATGGTCTTCTTAATCGACGTCAATGTTGCGAATCGATGATGCCACCTTTCAGATGAAGATGCGGATAACCCGTATCAATCACAGCCTTGTGTAATTTGGGGTCTTATAGGTTTACAAAACTTAATATTTTATTGAACTATTTTATGATTTACTGCTGTGTGCCATTAGAGATACACTAATACAATTTCTGTCACCGACATTTATTATATTTCCAAAAATGGGATACCTGGTTTTTCATAATGTGCCTTTATATGAGTGGGTTGTAAGGTTACATCATTGTTTGAAGTTACTAATGAGTCAGTACAGCCTGTCTTGGGAAAGGGAACAATAACATTTCTGACTGCAGGCAGTTTTCTTTTCAAGCCACTGAAAATAGTACAATTTAAGGGTTGCCAGGGGCTCAATAAAATTATGTGGTGTGTAAGAGAGAGACCTTTTGATAAACTGAACTAGATATGAACTCTGCACGATGATGCTGGTGGCTGTGGTGCTGCCTTGCAGTGGTAATAGCAACCAAATCCCCAAGAACGTATTGTGTCAGAACAGGTTGAATAGCACAGGAGCACCCTTATCTCATGAGGAAAAAAAGATCACAACAAAATGTTTCTTCTTGTACCCTTCAGTGTTTTCAAGCCAGGGAGAAGACTGAGTTCTGCAAGCTTTCTAGTCTAGCTTTCTTTCTTTGTAGATAGTGTAATTACCCACTCGATATTCTATTCAAAGTCACTGCACAAAACATAATGTTCATAGTCTGCTTCCTAAAGTTACTACAGGTAACATATTTGGTTTCTCATATAAGCATTAAATGAATGAAATCACACAATTGAATGGTTCTGTTAGAATGACATAATGGCTGTTCAGACCAGTTCCTAGGAAGACTTCTCTTAACCCTTGAAGTTTGTCTATACTCAGGCTGGAACACCCCCGGGGAAATGTAAGCTATGCTTTAAATACAATATTCCTCTCTCCTACTGTCAGAAGCATAAAATAGATATGCATCATAGATTGAATCATGCTAAAAGACACATTTTTAAGTGTCAATGTTAAATGTTAAATGTTAAATGTATGTTAAATGTATGTTAAAAACAACAAAACATTACAATGCACCAAAACATTATACATTTTGAATATTGTTTGATTAAATACAGTTTGATTAATTTGATTGATTAGTAAACATTATGGGTCCTGTTTTAACATGTTTATCTCTATTGTATATTATCATTATTAAATACCATTTTAAAAGTTTATTTGCCTTTTCAATTTAATGCCAGTGGAACAAGCTATGCATTATTCCCGATTATTAAATTTAAAAGAAGACAGGTAAACCAATATGACACATGCTCTTCTTCAAAAATATTGTGTATTTATCCATATTTTTTAAGCATACACAGATACAGTGTAGACACAGAGACACACACACTGTGCACATCTGACAGACATACGTTCAAAAACGTGTGCTTCCGGGCCAAGAAGGGCATATTTTTACACAGGTATTGACTAAAGATGAGAGAGACACATGGCAAACCATCCCTGCCATTGAAAGACGTGGCTGCTTCTCCTCAGTCATCAATGTCAGCGACCAGCCTCCCAGCCTAACCTGAGGGCTGGAAGATTGCTCAGACCACCTGTCACCGTAGATATATCTCATACAAGGAGATATCCACCTGCATTTGCAGCCCTCTGCTGTAGGATATAGGAGCTTTCCACGTGGTGTTTCAGAGGAGAACAGTCCCTATGTTCACTGAGGAAATGGACAGGGTTTGACCTCATCTGGGTTAGTAAGTCTTGATTTCAGAAAATATTCTAAAAGATGAGGAAACATTTCTAAAATGGTACTTACAGGGCGTTTTTTATTTCTTATTGTGGTATCTCAAACCAGGTCTCTCAGGAAAAAACTTGTAATGATAGTAGCTGTTACCAATAAAATCAAAGAACTGAGGCAATGCATCAAATTCTAAAGAATATCTTCTAGGGTTGTTGGTTTTCACCAGCATTAGTAAACAACTTTCCTGCCTGCAAATTGTATTTCACACCCTTTATGTTCTGGTTTTATAATTAGAGGAAAAACATTTCTGGAAACATTTCTTTTTGTGATAACACTCTGGGTTTGCTAGCTAGTGGCTGTTGTAAGGTTACAATTTACTACCACTTTAAAACATCAACATCACATCAAAACATCACACATCCCAGTATTTCTAATTCAAAACAAGGGAATGAAACTTTGTTGCTGTACTGCTCATGTTTCAGTAGTTACTATCCTGTCCCTATGTCTTTGGGGTAAAACATCTTTGGTTCCTGTTCTTGTATCCAGATATGCCTCAATGAAATTGAACAGACTCAGCAGTGTACTGCACTTTTAAATGTCAGCCTCCTTAAATGCCAGGGAATATTTCTGCCTGTTTTCTAGAATTATATATGTTTGGATATATTTGGTACACAGCTTTAATAAGCACACAGTCAACCACCCTGTACTTACCCTTCATCTCTCCCAAACTCTTTCTCTCTTTCTTTTTTGTGTCCGTACATCTCTTAAGATGTTGGCAAGCTGTAGTGAAGAGTGTGGAACCTAACGTTACAGTCACAAGGTGAGAGTTAGCAAAGCTTTTACACTAATTGTCTGGTTTAAAATTAGACCAGACGCACAGAGGGAGATTCTTTTGAACACTTAGGGAAGAGTTATGTGACAGAGCATATTTTCACTGTGTGCTAGCTGGCCTTTCCAATCTTTGGAAAATAAAACCTAACATATCGAATTGACTGGGGTGTGTAATCAAGCTATATCCAAACCCTTTGGTACCTCCTTTTGGATTACCTTTAGTCTGATTTGTTTTCAAACCTATTTAAACGGATGAACATTTACAAACTAGTTGGTAACCGTGTTTTACAAGGACACAGTTGTTAATTGGGCATTTGGCAGGCCTGGCTTAAGCACTGATGATAATACAGTACACCTTTTGTGAACGTTCTCAGTAACATGGAAAAGGCTTTTTTTTATTCATCTGAATATTGTGACAGTTATCATATCAACTCTGCAACATGATCAGCAGTCCACAGTTGATCTTGAGGCTGTGCATCTACTCTGACTCTACTGAATGGCTAGACAAATTGCAGCAGACATTGTAGAGTATAACCTCCTGACTGGATGAAATATGTGAAGATGAGAGAGGTTCCATGAGGCTGCCCTTTGCATATGAATTAGTATTGGCAGAGGATATAGGAAAGGTTACAAACCTGGCTGTCTACATATAGAGAAAGTGCCCCAGACCCCAGAGAGGTACTGTAGTCTGTATCCGGGGTTAGGGCTGATAAAGACACCCACACATTATGTTCACAGAACATCAGCTTCCTGTCTTTTAGTTTGTAGTTTTATATTTCCTTTGCAGCAAACATTTGGTGAGGACAGAAGGTTAAATGTATACTTACAAAATAGACACCTAAAACGTGGCGGCCAACACAAATTAAAAGAACAATTTGTTTTAGTTTTCAAAGCTAAATTCTGTACAGGGATACGAGCTCAATCTGGCAAAGCAGTTTTAACAATTGTATGTAGTAAATATGTGGAACAACTACAAAAATAAATTGATATAGAGAAGGGAAAGTGTCAGAAATGAGATATACAGTCTACATTATGAGATACACAGCCTTGGTTAATTAGCTGGCAAGTGCTGTGTTGCTGTAACTGGAGATAGTTGGCAAGAAAAGCATCGACAGATCGTTTGATCAGATTGAATAAAGGAACATGATAAATCCAATAGGACAAAGACATGCAACCATGTGAATGCAAATTAATAGATGATGAAAATATGAAATCTTGTGGGAACCAAACAGGAACAGGAAAAATATTTGAAATACCAGACTATTGTGATATTTTTATCCATCCACCTTAGGATAAAAACAAAATGGAATGATTGACAAGTCTTGCCTGTTTTTCAGAGGGGTAAGTCTAGGACAGACCAATCTAGACTATCAGATAACAGGTTTTGATCAAATTGAAAGAGTGGAAATGTTTCATTGATGACGTCATTAACGGAGTGATATTTGATTCAGCACCAATTTCAACCTTTGTGAAAATCAAGAAAAGTTAGAAGAGTTTTACTTAGAAGTATTACAATAACCTAAAGACAGACTATTTTTAAAATCAACAATGGTAAACAGATATTTTTACTGCTGTCCAAAATAATGGCAGGTTTCTTGTTCAGTTTTGTCTTGTGTCTTTTTGTCTTTTGACAAGATTAACGAAAGAAAATGGAAAATTTAACATGATAATATAAAGTTTGCATTGAGAAAGCTGTTTTATAAAACGTTTAATTTAAACCCAGAATCAAATGTAAAAAAAATAAGCTCCATTAAACCTTATGACGCACACTGAAATGAATATGACCTTTTGTTTAACCTGTGACAGAAGTATGCTCCTATTCACTCAAAGACAGGCTATTGGGGTATTTATTCACTGTCAAGAAAAGATTATACTCCTTCCTTTTAGTTAAATATAAAATGTTCAAGAAAAACCTTTTATTTTGGTCAGTGTGAGACATTGTGGCTTTGTGAATAGTAAACCTTTGCAATTATAACCATTTGCTCACATTTTAACCACCTCTTATAATAAGGTATGTGCCTAGGCGGAGTTACATCTGACATAATTTAAAGGATTATTTCAAACATTATTACACATGTATAATGCTGTTGTGGATGAAAGCCACTCATCCCACAGGGAAATCCAACAAGGGTTTCCGTAATTGGTAGAGACCAAGTTGAATGGGAGGACCAGAGCTAATTCTGGTCAATGAAATATCCCCGCTGCCCCTGGATAGATAGAACTCTATACGATTGCTCAGCTTATTGCCAGAGTAGGGGCAGTAGCCTCAGTATCTTATTACAACCACTAAATCATACCCTGATATATAAATTGTTCTCTCCTCAACTCACACCAATACATGATGTTTACCTAATTTCTATCAGTCACATTAAATAAAAGCATCAGCACAATATCTGATGTGTAAAGGTAAAAACCTTCTTGGAGGCCAATAGTGTGTTCACCCCTTTTAACAGCCTGTTAGACTGAAAATATCCATCCAGGTCTGTTGGTGTGAAATACATTTGCGCTAATGGTGGCAGGCTATTTCCTTGTTATCGGCTGCAAACAGAAGAAAAGTCCCACTGTTGGCAGTTGATTCATAGAGCAAAACATAACAGAATATAGAAACAAATACTTAACTCGCATCTCATGTTGCGACTTGTGCTATAATAACTTTATATGCAACTGATGGCGCCTTACTGGTATAGTACTGCAACTGTGGTTGTTGTTTTGGGCAATTAGATTCTCAAGAGGAAACCTGCTTCAACCCTGAAACAGGTATACTCATCTCTGCCTCTTTATTACTGCAGTTTCTGTAAGATTTATTTGCAACTTTTGAATATGAAAAGTTTAAACTTCATTATTTATTTGATTGCTTGTTATAAATCCTCAACTAACTAAAGCAAATGTACAGCATGGTGACGAAGCATCTTCTGAGACCGATATTACCCTATGATTTATGTCAATTTAACAAACCCAAAGATTATTTTAGAGATTGTTAGTCAATACAGGACAAACGCCTTTGTCATCATGAATAAGGTGGTTTTTCCAAACACAAAAAAAACCAGTTACCTTTTACCTTTACTTTCAATTTCTTGATTACAGTATAAGTTGTTCATAAATTACAAGTTACAAGCAAATAATTAACATCTACATGAGGCCTTTACTCTATTTTCATTGGAAGGGATGAAAATGAAAATAATCCCTTTTTGGGTGTTGGAAACAATGCCTAGCACTTCTGTTTCTTATGCACTAAGAAAGACAGAGAGGGGCGACTGTAAAGAGAGTAGGCTATATAGTAATGGCGTGGGGTAAATTTGTTTTCTGGGTGGCAGACTTTCAGCTGATACATTATTCAAATCCTCAGAGTTTATGGCTCTCTCAACACTTAGGCTAAATAAGTCAAGGCTGGAATTTTGCATTTACCCTTGCCTTTGGCAGCCAAGTAAAAAAGAAGATCGACCATCATCTTGATGATTCTGATACATCTAATCCCCCACGTTTGCCAGTTCCAACAACGTTTCCAGCAAATCAATAGAGCATGATACATGATTTAAAAATAATAATTGACCTGTTGCACTGCTCTTTGGCATCCCTCTTCAAAGAAAACTTTTTATGATTGGAAATAATGTAAAAAGCCTTTGAAAGAGTAGTTGCACAAAGTAAATTGATGGGGTCATTGTTTTAAATAATCACCATTTAAAAATATATTATGCACTTTTTTTATATTTGTAATAACGTTACAAGACATAAACGTACTTTAAAATGTAACAAATGAGATTACACTAAATTAACTAGGCCTGAGTACAAGCATTTTTGTTATCAGATCACAATGGTCAATACAGATTACTGCCATTCTGTTACCGCTACACACAACACTAATAAGCAATGAAGGATAAACCATATATAAACCAAAAGGCTGCAGTATGTTCAATAGATCAGTGGATCTCAGGTCTTCGTTAAACCTGCCTTCAGACTATAATATGAAATAGAAGTACTAGGAAGAAAAGATACTCATGCTTGTTACAAGTTCCACTTAATTGGCATGCATTGATTTTGACCCAGTTCAAGGTTCATCATCATTATTACTGTTAAAACTTGTTTGTCAAAAGAGTGGACTGTTACAAGGTGAGGTAGAGGGATAGAAAAATTTGAGTCTCACATCCAAAATTAACAAGATTTGAAAAGCTTTTGCTTCTGACACCATTTTAGCAATTCCTGTATCTGAGTAGCCCCGCCCCTTTTCAATTACCTGTCCAGCCCCCGCCCCCTAGTTTTGAGTGACAATATGGAAGGAACACCTCAATTTCTCTTGTAGACAATACAGTAGGCACACGTGTAGAAAACTTAGTTCAACATGCTGTGTTAAGAATAATTTGAAAGTTGAATACATATTTCATACTTAAGATCTTGGAGACAATTCTACCAACAGGGTTGAAGTGGTTCCAACTGAAGAGCCAGGGTACCCTGACCTGAACAAGGTTGTCACTTTAATGCTTTCAACTAACCCACCTTAGACTGCACGTAAATCGATAAGAGCCTGACTTGATCGGTGAGTGACATTTTTTTAAAATACATTCCACAATGTTCAAGAGAATACTCTTTCAATGTGTACAGATAACTCCTTGCATATTAAACCCAAACCACTACTACCTTATTCAAGAGCGCCCCCCTGTGGAAAGAATAAACAGTTGCAATGGTTACGTTGTTGACATTAAATTGAAGTGGCGTTGTCAACTGGGGGTAAAAACACAAAAGAATAGAACATTTAATGTTTTATTGATTACTACACCTTTGCAACACTGTTGGTAGGATAACAAACACATACAAATGAAGCCAATAAAAATTTTTTAAGTGAATTTATTTTTCTATTTACACAATTAAACGATAAAAGCTTAAATACTATTAAGAAGCATGTAATAATTTTGTGTGATTTTTTTAGGGTTTTTTTGTACAATGAAAAATACGTAATTCAATAACATTTTCTTTCTATTTTGGCAGTCTTGAATATTAAGTCTGTACGTCTAGGAGTTCAGAGAAGGGAGTCCGTTTTGTTCTTCAGTCTGTGCATTCTGCAAGCATTCTGTTGAAGTAGAGAACTGCAGGCTCATGGGTCATATTGTGTATGCTGTAAGCATGCCCTGTTGACGTTAATATTAACACAATAAGAAACAGAATTAAAACAAATTCAAGAATGATGATGTTTGAAGGTTGATTATTTGAGTTTGATTAAAGTGTAACTTCACCCACCACATGGTACGAGAAAGCTTTGTCCAGGGTTGTGATGAGTTTTCTTGCCATTGATGGTCACACTCACACAACTTGTCAATATATTATAGACCTACAATAAAAACAAAATGACCAAGTCAGATATGGCAAAAAGATTACAGTCAGAGAAGCGAAGCAGGGCATTCATACACAACACAAAAGATTAGGCTCTTTACCGATGTAGCGTCGTGGTCCACCAAGAGAGGCTTCTTCATGTAGGAGCCCAGCAAAATCTTTCCGTTACAGAAGGCGTCACAATGCAGGTCAACATGGAAGCCCATTGCTCTGCTCCGATAGGAGTACCAATGAAACTGGTCTGGGGTGATCTGACCTCCATCTACACCACACACAAATACACACTACTTTCACACATCTTAACATTCTGATATGTGACCTGCTCTAATATTCTCAGTCACATGAACAGGCATATTTTTTTTACAAAGTACTGTAAAGTTGGGAATGTAAGCTTTCAAATTATAAAATGTTATCACTCTAATAAGAAAAATGTTGTATTAGATGTTAAGTGTGAAGAAACCACGAATTTGAGAAAAACAGCTCTGTAGTTTTGAAACGAATTTAAGGGGATTTCTTGTGATTATTGTGCCACTTAGTTTATGAACTAAAATAGTACATTTGTAAGTTGAATCTGACAGTAATACCTACATATTGTGAAAGTCACAGCGTTATTTAAGAAAAACACTAGGTAACCCCGAAACAGTCCAATTGACTATTTTGACAATAACATAAGTTTATTAAAAAAGGAGTGGCTGTGGAATGCAAATGATTTTGAGAGAAAGCGTCACATATGCCTAGTTAATTATCCATCCATCTATTAGCTATACCGCTTATCCTTTCCTAGTTAATTATCCATCCATCCATTAGCTTTACCACTTATCCTTTCCTAGTTAATTATAGATTTTTTAAATGTGTTTTGCAAAGGCATTCTCGTAAAAGTGTTAGCCGACTGTGCTATTCAATAACCCTAATAAATAACGCACCTCCGCCATGAACTAAAGTTCAGTAAGAAGCTGGCACAACGTCTCCTTACTCTGTATATTGGCAGGCCAGAGCAGTCCTAGCCATTCCATCAGGTTGGCCTTGTCCTCCATCTGTAGAACCAGGGGCTTGAGCGGGGGACCACACAGGTCCGAGTAAGACAGGAGACCTTCGACCTCTCGGGACAATGGCAGACCTTTAACACAGCAGAAGTGGACAAGTCTTATAAAATGAGAACCATCTGGTACATAAAAATTTACTGTTCGTCAGCAGTTGGCTTCTTGATGATATTTAGGAAAATGTGTCAGTCAGCGAATGAAACGCCTGAAGGACATAATAAGTTAAGATAAAGCCATACTGACAAAAATACAAATATGTAAACTTACACAAGTCTTCATTTTCTTCATAATTTTCCATCATAGAGGATGGCCCACTTTTAAAACCTTTCAACCTGACAAAATCAAACATTCTACTTTGAGCAATAACAACAAAACAAATGGACAAAAATGTTGCGTCTCTTGATATGTGCTTACATATTATCTGACAGTCGTTTGCTCCTCCGGAAGACCTCACTACCGTAAGAAGGCCTGCTGGGTTTTTTCTGGCACTCTGCAGTAATCTCCATGCAGACTAAGCTAGAGCTACTGTTGACAGCGATACTATCGTATCCAATGGCATTTCCAACAGGCTCCATGTCAGGGTCCTCTGTGGGACAGTCACTGACGACGCTTCCGTGAGCGGATTGTTGCTGCTGGGAAGGAAAAAGGGTTCTGCATCCTCCCTTCTTGCCTCGGATCTTCTTGACAGATGCTTTGTGGCCAGAGGTGAAAATGGCACCAAATGCTACAAGGGAACCCTTGACAGTCTTGCGAGACGATATAGCTTCTTCATTTAGCAGCTGGCGGGGCGGACCATGCAGTGGTTTTGAAGTGTGTGCCGTGTTACCATTTTTGGGGACTCCAAGCGACAGGGACTTACGTGACGCGAGCTTTGATCGCACTGGAGTCGTGATATGCTCCAGAGGCATTCTGGGTGTGGAGGGGTCATCCAGACCAGAAACCTTCTCACTAGGGGTATGACCGTATACCCTGTCAAAAACCTTGTCCCCTGTAAAATAACAACATTAATTTGTACTTTTTTGGTCAACGAGATATCGAAGGTTTAAGGAAGTACATCCGATATGGATAGTGTTCTTCCCCTTTACAAATGTTTGTGTCAACTGGGCTTACCTGAAGTTTTCAACCTGAGTGGCCTGGGCAAAGGGCTGCACTGAGCCTGGGCCAGGTCCTGACCTTCACCCTGTTCTTCATCTTGCTCTTCCGAAGAAGATTGTTCCTCCTCCTGGGTTAACACTCCTTTGCTATGTTTCTCTTTGCTTTTAGCACTCTTTTTTCTTCTGCGACTCACAGACGACTTCCATGCAGCAGTTTGTGAGACAGGGAATTCAGATAGCTTCTCCATGTTCTCTTTAAAAGGCTCCTCCTGCTCAGAATCTACAGGGGAGGTTTGTAGACGAGGTACTTTCTTTGTACGATTCAGCTTTGACTTCTCGACTGTCATTTTCTTATCTGACCCAGACGTCACTGCGTCCATGGGATCATTGTTTAGTTCAGAGACAACAGGACAACTCAGCCACCAGGCCCCAGGCTTGCTCCTCTGCCTTTTTGCTGACAGCCGGCCTTCCTGACAGGAGTTCAATTCAGAAGCAAGGAGAGGTTTTCTCACCAAACTCTTGTTGAAACCAGGATCCAACGACATTGTTTTTTGTTGTCCTATTGGTCGCTTCTTCTTGGTGGGAGTTTCTTTATGACCAAAACAAATTTAATACAATGGGTGACTACAATTACTATAATAAAACATTTCATAAATTGACAACTAAATATTCTGCATTGTTAAAGGAAACCAATAATGTGGTGTTGAGTATACTCCTAAAAAACAGTGTGGGCTTAAGTACTAACCTGGAATGACGTCCTGCTCTAAGAGGTTTTGTGTATAAGGCAAGAGGTCAGTTTCATGCTCATCAGTGATCAGCTTCTCCATGTTCTCCAAAGGCTCAGAGTTTTCTAATGTCTCCAGCCCCTGCACCTCATCTCTACTTCCATTAACGGGCTGGTCAAACTTGGAACTGCTCTTTTTAGAATATTTCTTCCCACTGTCCACAGCTTCTGATTTCCTCCCCTCTGGGAGTTTGCAGGTTTTCTTCTCTGTTTTGACGCTCGATTCTAACTTGGCTGTCTTTGCAGAGGCACCATCTACAGGCTGCTTCTCCCCCTTTCTAACAGATGTGCTTGCTTTAAGCAAGTCCTTATTGAGTTTATTTGTGTCATGGTGTTGTTGGCCTGGCTTGGTCAAGTGATGTGCAGAGGGGTAATCCAGGCAGGAAAATACATCCTCTTCTACTTCAGGTCTTGTTACTTTTTCCAGACTTGTGTCCCTCTTTGCCTTTTTACCAAAGCTTCTTTTCGTAGTGGCGGTTGTAAGAGAAGGTTTCTCTGAGACGCCTACACCCATCAATGTCTTCCCTTTGTTTGGATGACTTAAAGTTTGAGCTGCTTCTGTGCTGGCCCAAGGTCGTTTCTGCTGGTCTTTCGATTTTTGGCTTCGCTGTGCACCCACATCTGTTGAGACTTCTCTGTCCAGGTCTGGAGCCTTGGTCTTTTGTGTGTTTTTACTCTTGTTTCGGGCGGCTTTCCTCGGGATGGCAAACCAACAAGGTTCATCGTCTAGAATCAAGAAGTCATCGTCTGGCTCAGGTGGAGGAGTCGATTTTAGTGGAGACTGAGGCTTCCTAGGACTGAACAAAACATAGAGGCAATTATTCCACATTATCTGGTTTAAAACCTAAACTTCAGATGAATGCGTCTCTATTTACCATGGAGGTTTCGACTGCCCAGTCTCTCTCAGCTTCTGCAGAAAAGCTGACATTTCTTTACCCTCTTGTTTGGACTTATCCATTGTCGGCTCTTTGGGTCTTGGTTTCTGGCTCAAAGCAGAGCATTGAGGCTCCTGCCTCATACGTGGAGCTGCTGGGCCTCTTTTTTCTGTCCTGGTGGTGAACAATACACAGACAATACTGCAAAGTCAAACCAATGGCCAGTGTGTATTGAAGATGCATTCATATTATGAATCACGAATGTGTGAGAGGATAAATTAACGGTATATCAAACAGTATTTGTATTTTTCATCATAACAAATTATCACTACAACTTTTGTTCTTACAACTGAGTTTTTCTGCTGAATTTTGTCCCATTAGGGCATTGGTTTTTCTGAAGTTGCTTTTCGTGAGTTGGGTCCACTTGCATGCTGCAGATGAAAAAAGCAATAATCAATCATAACCCATCAATCACCAAAAACATATTTTGTGCAGTTTTATAAAAGCCTCACCACGGTACTTCTACGTTATTACAGTGGGAAGTATTTGATTTGCTTAAAAGAGCAATTTTATTTGGAGGAGAATCAAGTTTAGCATCATAAGGCCTAAAAGAGGAAGGGAAAAAAGCATACAATAGGATTACTTGGATATATATAACAAAATACACAGCAAACTCAAGTCTTGACGAAATGCAACAATCTGATCAAGCGTAATCATTAAATGTCTTTCTTACCCATCTTCTGGCAGCCTATTGCAATCTGGATTTTGGTCAGATGCAGGATGGTCTTTAGGCTCATCACAGTCAAAAAGAAGTGGAGAAGCGGTTCTCTTCTCGTCATCGTCTCTCTTCTCAGCATGTACCTTCCAATCTATTGGACTGGATGTCTTTATTGGTCGAGGTTCTTTAAATGAGCTCTCAATCTCTGATATGGACCAAGAAGATTTGTACTGAAGGCAACTCAAGGAAGGCAAAATTGCATTAAAGGTAAAATGTTGATGAATTCAACACAAGCCTTCATAATAAACCTAAAACAGTTTGAAGCAAACTTACCAGATTCCAGCGCATAGCTTTCTAGCCTCCCCATTGACTGCATAACTTGTCCACTCAATACCTTGTTTTAACAGAGGAGCATAAGTTTACAATTTCAGAATGTAAAAAGAAAAACACAAAAGAAAGCGCAAGGTAAGGAACTGAATGCATATTGTCAGTATAAGATGTTTCTCAATCTGAAGTTGTTATTCATTCTTCACCTCGCTTTCTTCAACAGCATGCAATGTTTTTGGCAATGGAGATAATGGGAGTAGGCCATCCTCACCATCCGAAGCGGAATCTTTTGGACGTAGAAAACAGTAAGTCTATGCAAAATGGGGTATTTTCCAAGGGATAAACTTGAACATCATAAGAATGCCAAACACATATAATAGCTATACACAAAATGTTTTGTTATTAAATAGAAGCACTACAATTGTCGAACCAAATAAACATCCACACAAACAAATCAAAAGTCCCATATACTATATTTGTCTATTGAATGTTGAGCTGTACACTAATGACGTTAATGATGATTGAGTTATTCAAATATTGGGATAACACATTAATAAAAAAATAAAAAGAATTATTCCCATTTCAAAAGTTTTGTCTTACCATACCTAAATCATCAAACAAGCGTTCAATGTCCCTCAATGTGACCTTTTGCTTCGGTGGTGCAGATGAGCTGAGAGACAATGGCATGTTAGAGAGAGTAAACAAACTATACAGACACATCACTTGCTGTATACCCAGCTTTAAACCTAGTGTACTATGTACTAACAGA
>JAVQIZ010220953.1:0-17548 GCA_036023535.2 Galaxias brevipinnis | reverse complement strand
AAGCATGTTAGTGCTTCATAAGTGGATTATTTTCGTTCAAGCTGAAGGATAATTGTGTGTGTGTGTGTGTGTGTGTGTGTGTGTGTGAAAGAAGGTGATAGAGTATTCGTGTGTGTGCGTTTGCGTGTGTGTGGGCTTTCTTTGAAACTGATCCCCTTTTTTTAGGGGTGGGGTGGGGGGTGGGGGGGCACGGTGACAGCGACTGAACCCCCAGGGTGTAAGCCTTATCGCTGTTGGGGCAGGAGTGTGTGTACGTGTGTGTCCGTGTGTGTGCGTGGGTGTTTGATGGTGAGGAGAGCTCAGGAGTATGAGTTGGCCCTCAGGCACCCTACCCAATCTCAGTGTTTGTGTGTGTGTGTGTGTGGGGGGGGGTGATTTCCTCGCGTACATGCAGATACATTGGCTCACGCGCACAGACAGACACGGTCAGACGCAGCAGAGACAGACCCAGATCGTGTCTCCTTGCTAATCCCCCCGTGCTCTGAGATCTCATTCCGCAGAGGTTAATTAGAGATAATCAGGGAGAGCCGGTGTTCTGCTACAGCGCTAGCCCCTGTAGCGTTAGCCTCTTTCCCTTTGTCTTCCTGGCCCACTCCCTCCTCCACGCCGCGCTCCTCCTGTTTGTCTGTCTGTCCTCTGGTGGCTTGTCGCTGTTCCTGGAAGTGGCATGTAATAGAATTACCTTGATGTGGCTGCCTCCTCTCAGAATGATGTCACCATGAATCACTCCAATCATTCCTCCTCAGAGTTCCAATTAAATGGCAGTCACTCAAATACGGTTCAGTGTTTGGGGAAAAAACGTGTTTGAAAAAATAAGTGGCCAATTTGGGCGGTTGTTCCTCTTTCCTTCACCGAAAGCACACGGCAGAGGTTTTACACTGTTGCAAGCGCTCGCTAGCTGAGATTCAGTGTAATTGTTGCGTTTGGAAATATAATAAACTGTACTGTATATTAGATTAGGCTGCGACAAATGGAATTGAGGTCACACAATGCCAGATATTGAATACAAAAAGTTTTGTTGTAAATATAACATTACAACATTACATTACCGCCATATGTGCAAAATGCTAACCGATGAATGTGTGCGTGTGTGAAAGTGAGTACCTGAGTTTATGAACCATGTGGTGCTGCTGTCAGATCCAGCTGGGTCCCCTCTGCATGCTGGTCCTATATGAAGATTTGTCATCAGGTCACTGTGTGTCTATGCGTGTTCTTGTGTGTTCATTGTGCGTTCATTCATGCAATACCATGGCCCATCCATAATACATGGAATCTGCTCTCACACATTTAACACTCGATTTCCCCAGGAATACTCATTGTACTCCTCCCTCACGCAGCGATGATGTCATCTTTGAAAGCCCTCTTCTGACCACTGTCACCTTCACAAAGAGGACCACCCATTTTAATGTCTAGAGATGTTAATAACAGTACACCTGAAGATAGTTCATCACCTTCAATGTATGCTGTTAAAATGATATTTATATGAAATGACGGCGCAGGGTCAGTGTTTCTATTAGATAGAGTAAGGGCAGGGAGGGGCATAGGCATGATGGAGGTTTTGATGGACGGGTGAGTAGGCCAGTCCGATGAGAAGGAGCATTAATCTCTGTCAGCTGGTTGGTCAATACGATCTCGTCTACATGTGGAGGTTTGCAGGATGTCAGTGGAGGTGATTGATAATGCAATAAGCAGTTTACCCAGGTGGTATACTCAACGACGCTGCCATGAATTACGGACAAACCCCTGCAATACCTCATCTTCTACAGAGGGAGACATACATTGGAAGCATGGAATCAAAATTTATAAAAACTACAAACTCACAATGCTTAAAATAAATATCGTTGATAGATGAGGTTTTAAAAATAGAAAATACATGTCTAATTATTTTGCCATTTACCTTTTAGGCAGAACAAGTCCTGACCCACATAAATGCAGTTTCTTTGACAGCAGGCAATTACTCCTGGGAGCCAGTGGGGTTGTGGTGATTGAGCGGTAGCCTTTGAGGTGGGACCTGAGCTGTGACTGGGCCCAGAGGTGAAGGTCTGCCAAGAGGCAGGAGATAAGATGCAGCCGCTGTGCTCTCCAGACCTCAGCCCCGGGCAGTGTCATTCTGACCTTCACTCCCCCTGCTGTCATTTTCAGACTGGGCAGGAGGGCCCCCCCCCATCCACCACACCCTCCTGGTTATCTGCTAACACTGCCTCGCTATCGAACGTCGCCACTGGCACCCGCGTGAAAAGTTGGGTTCAGACAGGCTGCAAACGTGCTTGTCGATTCACAATGTGTCCTGTGGTATTAGAAGTGGAAGAATGAAAAGTTTTTTTTTTCTTCCTTCACTAGTTTGACACTACATTGAAACGTTTTTTTTTTTGTGTGTGTTGAAAATAACTTCACCTTGCAGTCTCGTGTGAACTGCTAACTTGCCGTGGTGCTTTTCGGAGGGAGGGGAAAACATCTGCGCCGTCTTTGAGTCAGACTGGCACCATCATTACCGTCCTCGCTTCAGGGAGCTCATTTTCGTGCAAGCGGGGAACGGGTTCATTGTGTTTGCCGCCTCACGCTCGGGTGATTAGTGTGAGTATCATCAAGGGCATGGGCTGCTGGGACATGACTGTGTTTATGACAGCTCTCGTAAGAGTTGGAACCGAGTGGGTTTCTTTAATACTAAGAGAACGCAGCACACCACTGGAAGCACGTAAAAAGGGACCAAATCAGCTGGTTCTCACATCAGACCGTATTTGACATCAAACATGATCTCTATGGATCGGACGCACAGGAGCATGTAATAATGCGGTGCGTCCAGCGAAGCGTTAATTGACTGATCTGTAAAACCGGAGTGTGTGGGGAAGGGGACAGGATGGGGGGCTAAATAACGGAGCGGTCCCGTGGTGTTCCTGCGAGGTGTTACTCCCCACGCTGGTGCTTCAAGGCATGCTTCACACCTGCCTGTACAGAGCACTCCGTCTCACACCCCCCCCACGCCTACACGAGACTGTCGGGGCGGGCCGGGCTGGTGCACCTTCTGTCACGGCCACTGTCTGGAACCCAGCGGCGGCTGCTGCTGTACTCCTCTGACGTACGCCGCACAGGTTTCTTCAACATATGTTCCCTGAACGTCTAACGGCTCCCTTTGTGCGGCTCAAGTCCGGGACCTGATTACCGTTCCCGGCTCAAAGTTTGTGTGCGGCTCAGACTAGAGTGATGTTCAATATCGCAACCCCCCTCCTCTTCATATATGAGCCACGTCTACCAGGAGATGAGGAGACGGCGTGACTGATTGAAGCAACTCCCAGCGCTAAGCTGTAATGAGCCTGTCAGAGCCAGGGAGAGCTGCACCAACATCCATCCTCCCTCCCCCCTCCATCCCTCCCTTCATCCCTCCCTCAGCCACCCGGACATGGCACCACCACAGAGAGAGGGAAAGAGAGAGCGAGGGAAGGTGAAAGAGTGAGCCAGAGCCCTATTGATAGATGGATAATGAGACCGCGTGAGGTATATGGAAGGCGGGATGGAGGGAGGAGAGGCCGGAGGTGGAGAGGAGGGGAAGGCTTCAAACTAAGTCTCCCCTGTGGCGGGGGCGAGTGGAGGGCCAGAGGGGCTCCACTCAACCACACACTAATACTCCAGCTGATAGCATCCACGGCTAGATCAATGCACAGCTTCTCTAAAAGGCAGTCCTATTAGCAGACTATTGGAAAGCCCCGACCAACGCTTTGAATGAACAAGAAGTGTGAAGAGGTCTGTGCAAGCGTGTGTGTGGGTGCGAGTGGGTGTGTGTAAGTGTGTGTGTGTGTGTGTGTGGGTGTGTGTGTATACGGGCTCTCCGGCTGCTGTCGCCAAGGGCTGAGGAAATAGATTCCTTTGCCAGTGCCGGAGCGAGAAGCCTCAAGGAGGGAGAGGCAGCATCCGAAAAGCAGGGCGCTTTACAAAAGGCTATATCAGTAAATGCATTAAAGGGATGTTATTTTCCTTTGGGGAGAGGGAAAAAAAGCGACGAGGGAGAGAGGGCCGTGCACGGCAGATTAAAGATACAGTAGCGGGGACCTGCTGACCCCATCTTTGTATTGATGAGGAGGGTGGAGATGGAAAACACGGCTCCTTTGTACGACTGAGAATGAGCCTGCCCTGTTGAAATAGAACGAAATGCCCCCTGTTGTTAGAGCCAGGGACCTCAGTTAATGTATTTCTGCGCCGTGGCGGTGGCAGATTGTCGGGGAGCAAAGGGAGGATAATCATTTGAATTCCTCCGTATCCTAAGTGAGCATCCGTCTAAGTTATGCTTGTTTTGAATTTGCATTGTAGATGAATTCAAATGCCGTTTTTTTTTTTTTCATGAATATGCACAACATGTTTTTGTTCAAACTCAAAGAGGACATATTTTCGTTGCGTGCCCTATAACCTGTTTCAGATACTTCCATAGACTTGGCCTTGCCAAATAAGCCGTTAATGGCTGCAGCATCTCTTTTCTATAAGATGCAACCGTAATGTTCAGCTGCAAATCCACAGATACACAGATAAGAGACGCTGAGCTGAAACAGCCAGGGAATAAACATGGCAAGCCTTTGAAAACAGCTCCCCTCCATGGCTATCCCCACGTGGGTACAGCTAGCTAGGAGACAGAGGAACGCTTCCTACTCACAGCCGGATTCAGACACAGGCTATGCCCAAGCAGACGGATACAACTTCACCGTTGGCTAAACCCACTGTCTGCATCTCCGCTCTCACAACCGTATAGGAACATCACTGGTCACTGTGTGTGGCGCAGCATTAATGGCCAAAATGAACTGGTTCGTGGTTTCAAAAAGTCAAAATTCAAAAACACAAAATATATATTTGTCTATGTTTTCAAGGCGCAATGAAATTGGAGTTAACAATAATCTTTTAGAAATACCAGCCACAGAGTCTTCAAAAAATTGTACTGTTGTTTACACCTTGCATTAAAAATTAAATACTCTTTTAATTCTAAGTATTCATTGTTTAATATTACCATTTGACTCAAGCATCACGCCCTTCTCTTCACAGAACTGTGTGACTGATAGGCTGTGACAGCACGCAGGTTGGGTCTGCGGCTGGCAGGGTACAGAGGCTCAGCCTGAGTTATGACTGGGCAGAAAGACAGAGAGAGACCCAGACAGAGGAGAGGAGACACTGTATTCGAGTGTGGACAGAGCCAGAGAAAGTCAGGAAACCACTTACGTAGACCAACAAAGCCGTTGGTTTATAGCCTGCTCTGGCAGGGTAGCAGAACTCTCATTAAGAAACCTTCACACGGGGCTTTTATCTGAAACCAAATACAAAAACAGAGAATGGAAGCAGCACCAACACTTGCATACCTTGCCACAAGCCTGGCACGGATTTCCTCAGTGGTTTATCGTACGCTGCAATGTTTTATCACACGCTGTACTGTAAAGCTGTACCCTCTTTCAAGCTTCAGCTACATATTTACTTTTCTGACTGTAATTATTGTACTTACTCACTTACTATAATACTGAATGATTTGACACGAATATTATTTGTAGGATAAATAAATAATAAACCAAGCAGGAGCGAACCAGCTGCCTGTGTGCCCCACTGTAAACAGGAGGAGGATGGACGGGCTAACAGGGTGTCTAAAGGCTGCCTTGGATTGGGACATCTCCTCTTCCACGTGGATCGATGGGAGCGCAGAGCCGGAGCTGCTGGCTGAGAGCCCCGCGCCGGCCCGTGTCCCCGGCGCATCCAGGCCTGGCCTGGCATCGAGGGGCGCTAAGCATCGGTAGAAATGCCCCCCCCCCCCCCTCACTCTCTCAACCTGTGATAAACTACTGACTGGGCTTTCAGTGGATAGGCTTTTCCAGCATACATCAGCTCTAAGAGGGACATCAATTATTCAGCCTCATAGTGGCCCATTGTAATTACTCTGCATTGATAGGCTGCCAGCCACGCTGACCCATAAGTCAGGGGAATGAGCAACTCCATGCAAAACACGGTACTCCTGTTGCCGTGCCAATCTCAGCCTGATTATGTTTTCCCTGCACGGGAGCACGGAAGGCATCCGGAAACAGTGCCCGCACCGGAGCCCGATCAGGAGGAAAAGAAGTGGTGAAACGGCTGGCTTTATGCATGCGCAAGACTGACCGGCGATCCAAACCTGATTGATACCGGGGACTGTCCCACTGACGTAAAGGCTGCTTTCCCATTTCTGAACATGAATTATTAACCTCGACAAAAGCTCATCTGTGCCTGGTGGGGTATCCTAATGCATTGAGCCGGGGAAAGGGGGGTGGGGTGGGGGTGGGGGGGTGCGGAGGAGTCGGACTTCAGATTCAGAGTCGATCAGAGACAGTCAGGCAGGCGCACACACACACAGAGCCAACAACTCAGAAGTATCATCTCCCAGCGCTCGGCTTTGCATTGTTTCAGCCCTCGCAAAGCTCCTCCGTCTCTCTCACAGAGCAGAACCATTGTTTGACCATCTGCATGGGAGCCACTCACTCGATATAGACGGATCGGGAGCGAGCAGAAATAGGAAAGAGTTGAGGAAGACACGAACAGAGAGAGCACAGGAGAGAGAGAGAGAGAGAGAGAGAGAGCGGGAGAGAGAGAGAGAGAGAAACAAAGAGAGAGAGAGAGTGAGAAAGAGAGAGAGAATGAGAGAGAGAGAGTGAGACAGCGAGCGAGCGAGGGGAGAGAGAAAACAAGAGAGAGAGATAGAGAGAGAGAGAGAGAGAATGAGAGAGAGACAGCGAGAGAGAGAGAGAGAGAGAGAGAGAGAGAGAGGGAAAGAGAGAGCGCAGTACACGGCATTGCACACAGACCCAACCTCTGTGGCTTCTGTGAAAGAGCACATGGAATTCCAATGGACAGCGAAAAGAGATGACTTACTTCAGACGGAGGAGGACAGAAGACAAAGGGAAGGTGTTCCTGTGTGTCGGCTCGAGCCTGATTGAGCTGTAACAGCCCGCGCTGACAGAGACAGAGGGAGAACGAGTGAACAAGGCAGAGGAGAGGAAGAGAGTGCGGCGAGGGGCTTGAGAGAGTGCTTGCTTGGTTCGCCGTAGTTTCCTGAGCTCAGTGAAAGTGTGTGTGCGCGCACGTCTGTGCTATCGTATGTGTGTGTGAGTGTGTGTGTGTGTGTGTGTGTGTGTGTGCTCTGTGTAGAAAAGCTGTTCACAAAAAAAAACCTTTGGCTCTGTTCTGTGCAGATACTCACTCAGCCCACTCATCAGACTCCAGGGATTTGAGTGAATTTCTCAAAGGTGCAACACACACAAACACACGAGCACACACACACATGCACACACACACGCACACACACGCACACACACGCACACACACGCGCGCACACACAAACCACCGCCTTTCCAAGACCCCAAATCACACAGCTGGAATGTTTAGTAGGGCTAAGATAATGCCAAATTATGTTGGCTGTTGCTCTCTAAATAGCAATTCAGAGACAAATAACAAAAGCATTTCCGCTCAGTGCAGGCAGGGCTTTACTGTGTTTGTGAGCGATAAGGAATTGGAGCTCAAAATCGCACAATAGAAACTGGGTGAGACAAATTGATCACTCAATAACTCTTTTGGTCGTTTGTTTGCTAGTGAAAGTAATTCGACGAGCTAGGTGCGTGACGATACAACGCGTTGATACGCAGGAACTGCTAACACGTTTACTTTTTTTGTTATGTTTTATTTGCTCCTTCTTTTATTTTTTTTGCCGCTGCTATGAAGTAAAATGATTCCGCCAAACCTCCCACCGTGTGGGTGAAACAAATGGAACCATTCAAAGGCGAGCACGTTCCCGCCGAACGCAATTACCCTTCTGTGATTGTGGCTGGGCATATTAGCATCCCTAAAAGGAGGTCCATGACAATGGAGACATAATGACGGCAGGTGTGGGATTAGCATTGTGGAGAGGCAGCAGCAGCAGTGGCACGATGTGGGAGCTGTGTCTATGGTGAGATGTCTCATCAAGGCTGTCAGCGGAGGGCTTAAGTATAGCTGCAGGTAGGAGGAGGTAGGGGAAACTTTTACTTTGGCGTGTAGCTATAAAATAGTTGTTCTAATAGAGCAGAGATATAAGCCCAGCCGCTGCCTGATGTTAAACGGTGATGTTGTGAATATCAAGAGGGCTGGTGTTGGGTCTGACAGAGCTTAAGCACACCAGCCCCGCCTGCTCCGTGACAGTTTGTCCAATTCCCTCTGTTCTCTGGGATGGTATGCACTCTAAAATGCTGACCACAACCTTACACGTTTAAGGGCAAAACAACAGCTTTCCTCCTCCCCCTTTTCTCCTCTCCTTTTCGCTCCCAAGGTGTTGGTGAAGGTCATTCCATCGTAGCCACACCCTTAGCAACAGCATTTCACAGAGCAGACTGGATGTAGCCTCTTTACAATGGCCACTGTCCCTCTCCTCTTTCACAGGCTCCTAGTCCGGGCGGTAGTCCACTAAAGCATGAACGCTGCCCTGTAACAAGACAGATACTCTCCCGTGCGCTGGGGATTTACAGCCTGTAGCATTTATGGAGAGGTCCCAGTGGAAGGGACACAGGGAACACACACACACACACACACACACACATACACACACACACACACACATCTACACACAGAAATACACCCGTACTAGAAAACAGGGTTAGATATGCTAATTCAGACACACAGACAGGGGGTGTAAATCCAGAGCTCATTGAGAATTCAGCACGTCGGCTGCATTGTGCAGTGGTGAGCCCCCTTATTCAATGGAGCTGCCATCCATCCTGGCCGGGGCGTTGAGCAGGCACGTACGGAGAGCTCCCACTGGAGCCATAGCCACACACACACACATACACACACACACCCTCGCACACCCTCACACTCACCCAGGGACTGACTGTTTGCATACGCATCAACAGGGAGAGCAGAGCTAAGATGCCCCATCATAACTATAATGGTTCGCCGGTGCTCTCTGCAGGATTATTATTACCAACCCGCGTACTCAACTATATTTGCGGGGGTGATACGTTCACGTTTGTGGCGGTTTATGTGTTTGCATCTTTGTACTGGCATTTAGCTGAACTCCCTCCAGAGGGGCATGCATTGTGGGAGGCAGCTGGGGATATTAGATCATCTATCTTTGTGTGTGTGTGTGTATGGAATGGGCCACCCGGACTGGGCTGTCCACCGTGCTTCCAGACCACGCGGCAGCCCAGCCCGCGCCCCAAAATGGGCCACCAAGCGCCAGTCTCCTTCGTGTGCTGACGGATGACACGGGCTTTAATTGTAATGATTGGTGTGCGGTGGGTGGGAGCCCGGGGAGCCCACGCGAGGTGTTCAGCCCTGTGGAGGTGCGCCGTGGCAGGCAGAAACAGCGACAGCAGCACGGAGAGCTATGGTCCCCCGGCTCAGTTATTACCTCGCTGAGTTATTGGCCTCTGCCTCCGCCACCAGTCCTCACCCGTTACAGTGCCAAGCCCTGACAAGCAATCGCTCTCTCTCTCTCACTCGCGCGCACTCTCTCTCTCTTCCTTTTTGTTTCTCTGTCACCCTCCTCACAAGATTCTCTCTTTCCTCTCCTTCTATTTCAAAGGGGTAGCGTTATAATACTTTTGTCAGGGTTACCTTAGAAGGAAATTGCATCCACTGATGCACGGCTTCACATCTGTGTCTGGGTCCGGTTAGGGGTTTGGGAGGTGTAGGGGGGGGGGGGGCTCAATAATGTCCCCAGTCAACACCATGATGAGGCACCTTCTCATAATCCGCTCACAGCACCAGCCCCCACCCCGCCCCTCACCCCCCATACCACACACACATTTCAACCTGTAATGTGATTATGAGACTGGGGTAGCATGTGTGGCTGTCAGGCTGCCGTCCTGCGTGCCGCTGCTAGCTGGAGGGAGAGTACAGACGGGCTCGGCTTGACTACCGTCTGCAGCCGGGAGGAGCCTCACTGTCTGTCCATCACTCTCACCCCCTGCCGGGCCAGTGTGTGAGAGCCTTTGTGTGCGTGAGGACTGGAGGGGAGGAGGAGGAGGAGGAGATGAAGAGACAACAGGGTGGGCGGGGGTGGAGGGAGTGAGATCATTGAGTTAGGCAGAGCATGGAGCCATATCTCTCCACTGTATCTCCCTATGAATATGTAAACGAGAGAGGTCCAGTAGACGTCAGCGACCCCCCTCCCCCGCCAATATCCGCAAAGAGGGATCCCTTCATACGGCGGCCCGCGGTTTGATCCGAGACTCTGAAAATAGTGTGTGTTTTATAATGGCACTGGCTGACCACCCTATTTTTGTAATACAATTGTACTCAGACGATTGCATTTTTTGATAACCGGTTTTCTCTGTGGTCGACGGCATTATGGAAATGCGGGCGGCACGACTTTGTTGAACTGCTGACATATTCAGGTGGTTCGGGGGAACGCGGCTGTGCTTTCCTCCCACAGCTTCAGAGGTGGATGAAGGACCGGGGAGCTTTGAAACTGCGCCTGTGCCAAAAAGCCACTCCTCATCCAGCGGCTCTGCTCTCCCGCTCCCATTATGCCCTTGCATCTCCATAGGAAAGACTGGCACAGCATCAACGGCAGAGCACGCCTCACCGCAAGACCTCTCGAGGCCATTTTTAGTTTCGGTTTGGTCGACTTCACAGACACACAAGACACTCCCATAAACACACACCCACAGCACACTTGAACCACGGACGTACTGTTGACCGTACGGTGGCATATCAGGTCAAGTTGAGCAGGTCCTCTGCGTGTCTCCGTGTCCCAGCAGGGCGGCGGGGCCCGGACAGTCAGGCCTTTTCAAAGCCGCCCCTCGACGCTGGTACCACTGTGTCCTGTCTTATTAGAGCGTCCTCGTTCTGCTGGGCGGCGGATCCCACCGGCCTGAGCTCATCATCAGTCACAGCCGGCTGCGGTGCCTAATAACAATGTTGTGCCAGTGGACAGGAGGCTCCCTGTGTCCACACAGAGCGCTCTTTGTCCTCCGGTCCCCAGGCCTCCGGGACGACAACGAGAGAGAGAGAGAGAAGTTTCAACTCCAAACTTGGAAAGACGTTCACACGTTCACACGGTCAGACGTCGGCCTGTGGAGTCGGTCTCTCCTCTGTCTCTCCTCTGCGGAGGTCAGCGAGAGCGGTTTGATTATTTCCCTTCATCCTTTAATCCTCACCTCCCTCCGCTCCCGGCCACATCCTCCGTCGGCGAGGGTACCCGCTCTCCAAACCCACTCTCCGTCAACAAATGGCGCGGCCCTAATCAAAACAGATAGGTGGTATTGTCATATCGCCTGGTGTCTGTGACTCCCACTGATACCCTCGTCTTAATCCCCCGGCAGAGACTGAGCCTGGGTTTACACTGGGATTACCGCTCGCCACCAATTATGCCTGCAGACAGAGAGAGAGAGAGAGAGAGAGAGAGAGAGAGAAAAAGAGGGAGAGGGAGAGAGAGAGAAAGAGGGGAGAGAGGGGGGGGGGAGAGAGAGCCACGCCGGCACTTGGAAACAGTAACCCAGTTGTCCGACAAGAATACTTCCCACCCCATCTCTTGGCGCACTGTATTTCTTCTGTTGAGGTCAGAGGGCACTCTCATTGCGAGCCTAATGAAATCATTTCTCTTTCCTTTGAATCAGCGGGGGGTTAAATTGTTCCGAGCAGAGCGTAGAGGCTGCCTAGCAACAACAGGATGTTCCAGAATGTTCCCCGAGAAGCCAAATTGAATCACTTCCTCTCTGTCCTCTCCTGCAATTACTGGCATTGACCCCATAAATGGAGAACCATCCATGTGTCTGACACGCAGATCTGAGTTAAGACAAACTGCCCGAGGGTGTGGGTGTGTTGTCTGTGTGTCTGTTCTCTGCAGAGATGTTTTGTGTGTGACATGCTACACACCTCTCCATCATACCTGTCAGCCTCTCCTGACAGCTGTCAATTAAGTCTCAGCAACATCTTGGTTTATGCGTGTGTGTGAGTGTGCGTGTGTGTGCGTACCCGAGAGTCAGGTGTATACAACAAACTATCTTGCCTGATATTATTCACCACACCACAATGACCCCTGTGCCCTTACACAGACAATATTATTCGCATGCTTTAGCACACTATAAAAGAATATGTCATGAAAAGTAAATTGAATTTTGAAGATTCCACTGTGTCAATTTCAAGACGTGCACGCAGGCCCATGCCCAGGCACGCGTGCACACAAAGTCACACACGCACACAGAGCAATATGAGCTCCTTAAAATTCCAGTGTGCCTGCCTGCTCTACTCAAGGGTAATGTATGCAGACTCATGGCCGGGCTGGACACACGCAGAGAGAAGGGTCATCTCCATGGCAGCATATCTAACGGCACATTAAGATCCTCTTTGTCAGACAGCAACCCTCCAACCGCAGTTAGCTGGGAGTTTTATCCCAGCGTCTTATGAAATTACCATTAAGACTTTAGTCCTACACCAATCCCCTCTCGGAGTAGATGCCTTATTCATGTGTTGGTTGTGGGGCTTGTGACGACATGGGCAAAGCCCAGGAGCATGTATATCGATGACTAGCAGCAAATGAAGCTACCCTGGGGCCCATCCAGCCGTCCACCGTTGTTTACCGGCGCTATACGTCAGGGCCAATCAGCCCTGGCTAATTCCGTGCGTGTGGTAGGAGGCAGGAGCACAGCGGGCCACCCGTCCTCTCGTAGGTCCTAGGTGTGTGCGCCGGGCCTGGAGGATGGGGGCTCACGCAGTCACGGACGAGGAATTATCATCACTGGAATCACAATGGCAGCCTTAATGATCCCATGTAGCGGTAATGAGGATGGAGAAGAGCTGAGTGGGAGGAGGAGGAGGAGGAGGAGGAGGAGGAGGAGAAGGAGGAGGCACGGAAGGAGGGAGAGCTCGGAAAGCAGAGGAAGAACGGCGGAGAGACATGGGGGGGGGGGTATAAATACGGAGCAGGGAAGATGAGAGTGATAGGTGGAGAGAAGGCAGGGCTTTGAGTGGATGAGTGGGATGTTCATTAGCCAAACGAGGATAGATTACCAGTACCACTGCAGGTCGGAGTGCCTCCTAACCTCCCGTCTTGATTGCGTGAGTGAAACTTCTCTCACACAATCAACTCCTTTTATTGAAGTCTGATCGAAACGTTACGGACTTTATCTCACTGAAAAACATGAAATCCTGTTTGACTCCCCTGAAAGAACATAGAGTGTAGTAGGTTCTAACTCGTGATATTTATAATTCATTTTAGTATGCGGAATGACGCTGACAACATAGCTTTATGTTATGTTGAGATAAATGATCGGATTGCTTTACGGCAAACGGGAACCATGGTTCTTATGATTTATCTCACATAATTTAATAATAATCTGCCAGTCCTTTCACAACTCTGCAGGGGTGCGTGCGTTAGTGTGTGTGCGTGTGCGTGTGTGTGTGTGTGTGTGTGTGTGTGTGCAGGGGTTGAGGATAAGGGTGGGTGTGTTAAAATGTGCAATCTGTACATTATCTGTGCCTTTCGCTGCCTTGCTATCCTATAATTAGCAGCCTATCGTGTACAGCGGGACGTGAGATGTCCCCGCAAGTAATTGCTCTCTTTCCATTCTATTCTTTGCTTTTGCTTTTCTCCTTGCTTCAGCGTTTGAGATGTGGGTTAGTTGTGTATTGGTATGCCTGCATGTCCATATATGTAACTGCGCTGTGTTCCTGCTAGAGCACTTTGCCAAAGTGTCTGTGGAGGAAATCATACGGTGGGAACTGACGGAGGAAAGAATGAACTTTCACTCTCTCTTTTTCTCAGCCACAGTCGCCATTTAAAGAGTTTAGAGAGCTAATTCCTGCAGTCATATAAAAGCAACGTTCTCCATCCATCTGCGTAGTTTGGGATTAAGCTAATCCTTTCAATATGAAAATGACGGTTTGGGTATTTCGGTTTCCATCCTAAAACAACCTCCTCCATCTAACTGCGTGTGCCAGTTTGCCCTCTTAAACCCAGCGTGCTCCTCTCCCTCGTTCCAAACTAATGACTGAAAGGGTGGTTTATTCGTCTAATGAAATGGAGAACACTATTTGAATGGGGAAGAGAGAGAGTTGAGGCGAGCACTCTAATCTTCCTCTGTCTGTATTTCGAGAGACCTCTATATGCCAGTTAGCATTAGCAATGCCTCCTCCCGGTTAGAGGGGTGAGCTTGTGAAAACTCTGCAGCTGTAATGACCTGACTTAATGTTGTGCTAATTTGGCACTTATCTTCTCCCTCCTGAGAACGAGGGGGCTATTGATGGGTCTAATCCACGCTCCGCCAGCCTACACCCTGGAGAAGACATGCATGTACAAACACAGAGGATCATTCTGAGAGAGCGCTTTGTTTTTTGTTTTCATTTGAAAACCGCCTCCATGCTAATAGCCATTGCTGACTTGTCTACAGCTAGCTCCAGGTGCTCTCTAATTGACTCATTACCGACTGATCTTTCCTTAACCCCCATCAATAACACGCACACATCAACAGTTGTTCAGCGAGAAGCTCTGGCTGAGCCTCGCAAGTCTCCATCGCATCTCACTCTGTGAGAGTGAAATGAAAATCTCTCATTTTGTGCGAGCACTTGGAAATCAAAGCGCAACGATAATATTGAGACAGATCACACATGAGGTAGTTGAAAGTTAAAGAAGTGATCAAATGTTCCATTCTGTACTTAGCGGTATACAGTAGTTCTTCCCTGGTGCCCCTCTCCTGGTAAGGATACAGAAGAACCCATCGGCAGTGATCGATTGTCTGTCAGGTGAAAATGGGACTGTGTGTTTGTTTCTGTTTGTGTTTGTGTGTGTGTGTGTGTGTGTGTGTGGCTGTGTGCGTGTACCTCTGTGTATGTGTTTGTGCATTTGTGCGTGTGCACAAGTGTTATGTGCCAGAGAAGTCAGTTCTCTCAGAGGATGTGATAATGGTGGGATATTTGAAGGTGACAGTGGTCTAGGTCTACAAAGATTGAGACGTCAGGGGCTGACTGACAAGGTGGCGAAGACAGGTGAAAGCACATTCGGTGTACAACAAGAGCATTCCACATGTGGTACACACATCTCAAAATGGGTCTTGTTAATCCCCTGTACTCATAGGGCATCACAAGCAACAAGTTTCATTTTTTATTTTAAGGTGACCTCACAATATGCGTTGCTCACTTCTATATAAATGGTTGGAAAAGCCTAATGAAGGCATGTGTTCAAATTGCACATGTAGATAATTGAGCTGTGTGTCATGGATTTCCCTTTTTAATCGCCATGGGATCCTATGATAACCACAGAGAACGAGGCAGAGTAAATCAGGGCTTTTCTGAAGCATTAAATCAATGCATGAGTGAGACGTGTGAAAACAGCGATACAGGCTCTGACTCTACGTCATGGTGATAACCAGATGTCTTGATGTTCATAAAGCTCTGACCCGATCGGGTTCGCCAAACAAATCCGTACGATCGAGCATGGAAACGCATTAGCACATCCATATGGATGCTCCGCATCTGACAATCGCCCACCGACGTGCTGTGCCCTGTGTGCTGAGGCCTGCATAAATTGTGTGTCTGGCGTGTGGGTGTGCGTGCGTTTGTGTGTGCACGTTCCGTTGCGTGGGTCAGGAACGTTGGTGCACGTGTCCAGGATGGCCAATGAGGTGGGATGATTCTCCTAAGGTCTCCTGACCCGACGTTAGAGCGGACGAGGCTGACATTTCCCTGCCTCCCCTCTCCTCCTGCAGGCCCGGGGGCCGGCTCATTGTAAACCACCGGCTCGCCCCGGCCGCCTCCAACCAACTTCTGAGAGAGCGAGAGGTGTTAAGGCTTTCATTATTGGAGCGAGGTGAGACTGTGAATAGAAAAATGATCTCGCTTGCTAATAAATATGAAAAATCCCCGGGCACAGCGTTTCCAAATGGTGGGCCGGGCTGCAGCATATTCCATTTCGGAACAATGTCACCGAGCTGAGAGCTGGCAAGATGCTTTTGTGCTCCAGCTTTTGACAGAGTTTCCTAGCCTGACATGACACCGGATTAGAAACATATGTCCCGTAAGAGTCCATTTGTACACAATCAAGTGAAACCAGATTATCTTGGATTAATCTCGGTGGTTTGGATTTTAATCCACCCGCAGCAGACACATGGGCAGTGAGATGTGATAATCCCATATCAGATCACGTATGTGCCTTCCGGATCTCTCTGATAATACCCAGGCTGTTCCCATTGAGGAGGGTGAAGATGACTTTCACGTGGAGGTGCAAGTAGATTTGGTGGAAAAAGGGAAGGTTTCAGGTTCCCAAGTATTCGGATTGAAGCAGGGAGAAAGATGTATTCCATTTAGAATGATTTCCTTTGATCTGCCCCTGTTCAAAGGTTTAGCGCCTGAGAAAAAGTACGGTACATCGCTCTTGAGAAACCAGATGTATGCCCGCTCTGTCACACGGGCGAACGCATGCATACACTCCCGCCCCGTTTCCTCAGCCTACCCGTGCTCAAGTTACCACGTAGCCTGAGCACGAGCATATTTAGATTAAGAAGTGTGCATACGCGAGTGTGTGTGTGTCTTGCGTGTGTGTCTTGTGTGTGTGTGTGTGCATGCCCTTTTCCCTGGCCCCTTTTGGTAATCAAGCGACACAGATCGCTGTGCAGAAGCGGGGGAATGGTCTACATTGCTGTGCTCTGACCCAGTCCCAGCACCAGCATCTGATTTATGCGATTTATTAGCCTCCCCCCACTGACAGAGTCCATCATCTGAATTATAACTAAGGATTAGTGCCTGGGCTAATGATATGGCTAGGAAGGGAAATTGGCCTCGTGTCTGGCTGAGATGGGTTGCCTGTAAAACTGATTATAGAGTGCGTACACAAGCCACCACACATATACTTCTGGTGACATAGACACACACACACACACAAACACACACAAACACTAGTGTAAACCGCTTATAAAGCAAGAGGGCGGCAGCTGCGCTTCGATTATGATTCTCCATTAACCCTTTCAACCAATACACTCAGTGTTAATGAGACCACAAAAAACATACACACACACACACACACCAACACACACAAACACTCATACACAAACTCAATCTAACTCTCCATATCAGCTAGTAATGTCTCATTTTAATTGGTTTGTCATATGTAGAGCTTGCTCGTATCAGAAATCTCAAACTTCCCGACACATGGCCTACATATTACACACACACAAGCACACGGCTCTGCACACACACGCACTTCCTGGCACACTTCACACATTTCTTATTTATTATGGGTCAATAATTGTGCAGACACAGCTTGGGGCAGTGCTCATATGTGCTGCTCCTCTCTGTGGTGGAGTAATGGGACAGTTCTAGAGGCCTCTGGCTGTCAACTAAGCCAATAGCCAGCCAGCCATCTGACGGCCATTAGTTCATCTATTAGAAAACATTACACTCTAATAACACATCTGCTCCCCCATTGGAACACTGCGATGTGTGGCTTGGGGTAATGTGCATTGATTGTAGAGCATTTAGTGTGTGCATGCATGTATGCATGCATGTGTGTGTGTGTGTGTGTGTGTGTGTGTGTGTGTGTGTGTGTGTGTGTGTGTGTGCGTGTGTGTGAGTGTGTGAGTGTTGTTAT
>JAVQIZ010220947.1:0-16083 GCA_036023535.2 Galaxias brevipinnis | reverse complement strand
TGCACTGTAAAAAATTATTTGGCCTTTTAGTTAGTTCAACTTGTTTTAATAAATGAGTTGTACTAAAATTAAGAAAACATTGAGTCAACTTGTTATTTCAAGTTGGAACCTGACCAACTGGTCAAGCGAAACATATTGGTCAATGCAACTTAGACATTTAAGTTTACTCAAGAACAATTGAATTAACATACTGAAGACGTCACCTGACTCATTATTAAATCATCATTAAACCCGTGTCTTGTGGTTACGTGGACTATAGCTCGGGCACCTTTATTCGCCTGGGTAGAACTAACGAAACGAAAAGCGACTGCACACATATTGTGACAGTGCTAATGCTAGAGGAGCTGAACTGGCATGATGTTAAGATCGGGAAAATAAACCGAAGTTCCCGCGGGAGGCAATTCGAACGTGTGTTCCCTTCCCGTCAGCTATTGTGAAAAAAAAAGTAGCATGTGAGGGGACCTGATGTGTTTGCGTTAAGGTGCTGTATCGAGAAAATGTATTTCTTCAACTTACAAATACATGTCAATATCATTAAATAATCAGTTTGCCGTATGTCAATTTCATCAAATTGACTTTTCATAATGAGTTGCATGAACTTAAATTGAAGTACATCAAACTAAAATAACGAAGTTGCTAGAACCTATTCTTTGCACATCAAACAAAAAATCTTAAGGCAGCCAGGTTACTCATAATTATAAGTTGAGCCAACATAATTTTTTTTTTTACAGTGTGTTAACCCTTGGGAGGCTAAAATAGTCTAAATCTCCACACATAAATCTGTTCTCTCTATGTAACCTGATATAACCAGAGTCCCCCTCCCCCCCTCCTACCACTTCACCTGTGCACTGCAAACCTCCCACGCTTGTGCTTCTTACGGAAACAGAAAGATGCGCACGCACACATGCACACGAAGTATGTCTGACTTGAGAAGCTAATCCTGTAATCACGGGGAGGGTGGGGTGATGGGTGAAGAGAAAGAAAAGAGGAAAGGTGCAGAGTGTCTAAGCCAAGAGTCTGTTGCAGTGGACTAAATGAGCTCAACTGCTGATATCATAGACATTATAGACTTGGCAGCAGGGCTTTGATTCTAGTGACACATCAACACAAATATACTGTCCTGTCCTCTGTGCCTTAATAAGAAGGAATCATTGGCTTATTGAGCATGTGAAGCTGTTATTTCGTGCAAGCATTGAAAAGTAGAATAAGCAGCTGTATGGAAAGTACGGAAGATAAACACCGCTTTTCAAAATAGGTTCATCACGCCATAATAGTACTCAAAATGTCAAACTAATGCATGGAGCAGAGCCGAGTCAAAAGGCCCTCCTGGTGCAGATGGAGCTCCAGTCTTCTGAGAGCTGCCTGCCTGCTGCCAGTGAACCCTGTGCGGAGTTCACACATCCCTATACATCCAATTCCTCCCTGCTACACCCTGATTGGATAAACCCCAGGGCCAAGGTCAAACAACTACCAGTGTCAGGCAACAGCTCTGGTGGAACAGTGGACTGTGGGCTGCATTCAAGGCTGTGTGTCTATTGCTTTAAAGGCTGTGTGTGTGTGTGTGTGTGTGTGAGTGTGTGTATGTTTGTGGATGTGTGTGTATGCATGATGACAAACAGCTAAAAACACTGTGCTAAAAAGAGCAGCAGATCTCCAGAAAACAACAAGCAATACACAGTAGAAACATTTCATTATACTGGCAAAGGGTGTTGACATAGTATTAATTAATAAAAGCATATTACCCAGGAGTTTTTTTGTAATTAATTAAGAACATCACACATTTTAAATAGATAAACTAGACTTTAGAGAAAGAATGTCCAACCAGGATGGACCTTTGGTCTGTCCGACACGTAACAGGTTATTGATCTGCTGTTCCATAGGCCTGGGGCAGAGAAAGACTTACCCAGGGTGACACCATGGTCATTTAAAATAGCCCTATTGAGAAATACGTAGCATTAAATGAGGTCACACTGACCTACCATAAGGGCTGTGTTGCCAAGCTTTGCAACTTATAATTTTTCTCTTTGACCTTCTTCCTGCCAGACTTTTGAAACAGATTTCAAATAATTATTATAAGGAAAAGTTTACACCAGGAACTCATTTGAATGTAGCAAAGGCTTGTCTCCATACTTAATGCCTTTAAAAAAAGCTAAATAATTATTGCTTACATTATCCCAAATACTTTGGAAATGTATCAGCTTCAATACATTTCTGTGGCAATATAAAAGTTCTCATACATTTCAGCGACATAACTATCAACATAGGTCTCTGGGAAAGTGTGGGGAAGACATCGGGCAGCTTTTATTGAAGTCCAGAAGCCTTGATAAGTATCATACACAGTGTGTGTGTGCGTGTGCGTGTGCGTGTGTGTGTGTGTTTGGGTCAGGGTTTTGTTCAGGGTCTGTTTACGTTTGCACACCTCCGATACCAAGCCGCACGGCAAAGGGGTGATGTGTCTTTCTGTACGTGTATGTGGTTCAAACAAGTGGAGCAGAGGAGATATACTGCCTGTGTGTGTGGTCTTGAGAGATAGAGAGAGAGCGAGAGAGGGGGGTCATTGGAAAGTATGGAAGCTGCAGAGGCATCTCCCACTGGCGTACTAGAACAGGAGGATGGATGAGAAGATCATCTCACCAGGACACGCTAATTACAGCCTGTGTGTGTGTGTGTGTGTGTGTGTGTGTGTGTGTGTGTGTGTGTGTGTGTGTGTGTGTGTGTGTGTGCACAAGTATGGCAGGAAAGGAGGCTAGATTCAGAGCCCTGTGGTACAGCTGTTCCACACTATTGAATCATACCAGAGCAGTTCCCTGTAGGCCTGGCTACAGAGACCGTTCTCGGATGGAAATCCTTGAAAAGATCTCGTGCCAGCCCTGTAACATATTTTTGTGAAAGCCCAACTAAAGGGCAACACATCCTCGACAGAGCACTACAAAAAACAAAAACATACTGGGAGGGGAGGACAAAGATATGCTGAAAGGGGGAAAACATCTACCAACCAAATAAAGACTGCTCTTCCTATTCTCCCTTGACCTTTATATATTAATACTTTACATAAAAATCTTCACTTGGTGCAAACGCAACCGCACCATTACTCAACACCACTCATACGTGGAAGTGTACTTCAATACACTCTCAGACCCTGCATTCTAATACGGTTTTAAAAATATGAAGATTATTGTTTGCCTATAATTTGACATCTTAGTAACAGATTGGAAGTTCCTAGCATAGTTACAATTGTCTGGATGAAATGCCTGGCTCTAGGCGTAGCACAAACATGAAACCAAATACAGTGAGAATTTTTTTGGACAATGGAAAAAGCAAGTTCCAAATGAAGGCAGTGGATTTAGTCAATAATTTTCTCGTGTGCGGTTAATGCAGTACTACCCAGTACCATGCCAATACTACCCCCACAGCTTAACAAGACCAGGTCAAGCCCTTGTATTCCTGGGATTAAGACCACTGGGATTGTGGAGGGTCAGATATAAGTAGGCACCCGGAACACAATGAGACACAATGAGCAGAGGGGCGGCCTGTCAGTGGGTCAGCAAGGCAGGCAGCTTGAAGACAAGCCATCCCATAATCAACCGGGGGGATTAGACATAGAAAGGCCCTAGAGCCATTCGGCCCAGCCCTAACCTGCAGATTTACTGAGATGATGATTACCTTGGCTGGGGCAGGGCCAGGCAGACAGTCAAAGGGTTCTATAACAAGGTCTAATAGGCTAGATAAGTGGCCTGTGTAAACTCACGGGTATGCATTGTCATGATAGTAACAGGGTAAAGCATTTAGCTACAGCTAACTCATCATGTTAGCGCTGCCATTCCCATTCCCATTCCCATCAAACCCACTGTTACTATCCTCTCCCATAACCCACGGTGTGTGTGTGTGTGTATGAGAGAGAGAGACAGAGAGAGAGAGTGTGTGTGTGTGTGTGTGTCTCGACTGTGTGAACATGAGAGGATGTTTACTTTCCCTCGGTCAGTGACTGTGTTCAGGTCAGTTCCCTTATTTCACCCAGAGACCAGACCACCTCACGGCACAAGGGTCAGGGAAGGGAGATCGAGAGACAGAGAACAGGGGCTTTGTGAAGGACAGAGTCAGATAGACTCTGGGGCAGAAGGCACCAGAGACACCTGGACCAGAGAGAAACGCACACCGAGCTGTGAGAAAGGGCTGAGAGGCGCATTAGGTCGACTAAAAGAGTGGTGCATGAGCAAATGAGGCCTGTCAAGAAAAAGTAAGTGGCCCCAACGTAACCAAGGGAAAGAGAAGTACAGAACCTTTAAGAAAAAAAGTAGGTAGAGAAAATGGGTGAATGTAGAATATGAAGATATGAGAGAAGACTAGGGTACAATGCAACAATTTAAGCACGAAGGATAAACGTCCTTACATCAACATATCCAGTCAGCAAGACAACTGTTTATGGGCCAGCGGAACATGCAGAAGCGGCGTACTGCATACCACATGGCAGCACATTAGGAACCAATTAACTGTGTCACACATAATGTACACGCACACACATCTTTAATTGTGGTTTCTAGAATTCACCATGGAAGCATGTGGAACTTGTTGACATGGCTCGCAAACACCTAAACAACCTTTAATGCACACAAAAACATGATACAAATAAAGAAAGAGAGATTGAGGTTCTGGCAGGGGTTTTACCCAGAACTGGGTCAAGTTGGGGAGGGGGAGGGGGAGGAGGAGGGAGCAGAAGAAGGAGGAGCCAGGGATCATAAGCCCCACTGGAAACTCAGTGTCATTAATCAGATTAATGGACATTTTGTTGCTCCTCTGCTTGCTAGGCTGCAAGTCACTGGCATGGGACGTTCGGCTAGCAAAACTAAGATTCCTTTAGGCTACTATTCTCCAAGGTTAGCTATAACTCTAAAGATAGTCTTTCGCTAGAAGCTTAACTCATCTAATGACAGTTTTCAGTGTCTCTAAAAATAAACTACAGTTTTGTACTAAGGCAGGAATTTACTTGATACAGCTCCAGAGTTTAAAAACAGTTCAGTCTGATGGACCTAGAGGACTGCTGGAGTATAGCTACCCTCTGATGCTATTAGTGGACTAAGAGGAGCTTCTGGTGATACATCTACTCATTTAAGGCAAACAGCAAGGGCGAGAGCTGCCTGATCATATACAAAAACATTGGCAAATAGTGAATTATCAATTATACCTCAAAATATTTTTATTTCAACACAGACATGCATCACTACACACACTGTGACTGTCAAAAACACTTACCTTAGTTCAGATGAGAAATAATCTGGACAGACGTCCTAGTGGATGACACAGGCTTTGTATGTGTCAGTGCCTGAAGAGGAGAGAGAGAAGAGAGAAACAGATGCAATGAGGAGTCAGGAGGATGGAGACCGACCCCAAGAGACACTACTTAGATTGCAACAGCCCGGATATCAGCGTGTCTAGATCCTTAATGTAGCTCACACCGGGCCTACCCTGCTCTGTGCCCATGGGGGTCTAAGTGAGTGGCTGTTATAGGGCCAGAGGCTGCGAGGTGGCAGATTCTGGGTGTGTGGGTGAAATGCCACACGTAGAGCCCGTAGTGGAGCAGTAATGAGGTAGCTGGAAAAGGGGGGCCCAACTCGGAGCGGCCCCTGCTTCGGGAGGTCAGGAGAGCCACCTCACACCTCTAAAATTACCACACCGGAAATGACTCACGAGAGGAAGGAACAGGGAATCCAACGGGATACAGAAATGCGTACATGCTATCATTTATTTCTCGAGTACAACTTAGAAACTGCATTCCAAAGTCATAATAGCTATAGAGGTAGAGCTGTAATTATTGCTTCATTTAACATCTGTTTCTACACCAACTCGTCACTGCGTCACATGCAACATGTGGGCCCTGTAAATATTTATATGATTCGAGAATAAGCATAATATTTGTTGGGAGTGATGATAAAATAAGATGAGTGTCTGAGTTTTGGACAGAGATCAGCTGTCTCCGTTTGGTCTTCCCAGCAGGTCTCTCAGCATGGCCCTCTGCCAAGGTGCAGTTGTTGGCACTGGGACGGTGCAGTGACACAATGACAGTCTTGTTCCCCAGTCAGTGACCAGAAATTCATCCTTCCGCACAAAAGACAGCGATGTCTTCCTATTCCCGTGTCTCCCACAATGTTGTTTTCCCCAGTTTGCTTTGCAATAACCTGCTCTACTCTCTGACAATCATACGGTCCAGTGATGAGAAGTCATTAATATACAATATTAATGTTGTTCATGATAATGATATGTTTTATTTGTTCATGAAAAGAATACAGTCCGCATACCGCGATATTATGGATCTATAGTGCACATTGCATTCTTGAAATAGTTGTCATGTTTTGTCCAGGAGACATTGCTCTAAGACATTTCTTGTGCTTGTTTACATACTTGTAAAATATGTTTACTTTGATGCCAGTTTTATAGCTCATCACATTTTAAAGTCACGACTGAGAGAAAGAAAGAATGACTTGCCTAAAAATATCTATGTTTACAGACACATTGAATCTGTTATTTCTCAACATCAGCCAGGTTTGGTTGTGCTGGTCTTCAGGCTTTAGATAGAACCTGGGAGGCGGCTGACCAGCTGTGTCATTAAAAAAATGGGTTTGGGAAATCTGCATTACCCACTGAAACCCAAGCGAAAAATAAACCCAAACCACTAAACTGTAAGGGAACTATTCTATTTTATTCCACATGGCAAAAGCCTATGATAAAGAAAAAAAAGAGGCCACCGGTTTTGCTATTATTCATTTGCTGTTCAGCAATAGGAGTTTTCTTTCCTGACATACCAGTTTAAAAGCAGGGGCAGGCCACAAACAGTTCAAGGTCTCATGAGGTCTCTACCCAGGTAGATTCCCTACAGTATCTAGGTGGCCAGGGAGACTGCCAACGCCCAGGCTACAACACCCTAGCGTGCCCTATCTTAGACAACTCCAAGCACTGAGTCATGTGCAATGGGCTTGGATTTGCCATACCCTCTTTTAGAGTCCGGAACAGGGATAGCCCTATGTAGGTTTAGAACAATAACATGTAAAAACAGGGAGATGATGTTGCCGTTTTTCTTTTGTTCAATCTACAAAGTTACCGAATATTTATAAAGGTCAAATTAAAATTTTGAAGAAACCTACAATTAAGAAGTACTAATAAAATGCTATGCGGCCATGGAAGTCCAATGTAGACTTTAAACCGGCTTTGGTCACCTTACATGTTGTATTAACCCATGTTAAAATGTGTCCCGATCGGTTGTATCCCTGTCCATAAATGTAAGAAGTGGAAAGGTCTGCGCGTATCCATATGGCTACTTCTGTTTGCTGCAGTCAAAAGTTACCTGTTGCAGCTCCCGTTGTATGCTTCGCTCCGTTCTGAAGAGTACAACAAATAATCCGCAGTTCCCAAGAAAAGTTCCTCTTCCAGGTCCAATAACAGTAGCCTACATTTAGCTGCAGTCAGTCCTCAGAAGAATGCATTTATTTAGCCTTCGTATTCACAACAAATCCACATTTAGCTTACTTCCACGGATCCACGTATCCTGCACCATTGCAAAGCTTGCTAGCGTTTGCGTTGCTAAGAGTAAGAAATATGAAACTAAGCTATTTCATATCAGCATCTCATCTGGTCAAATAAACTTTGCCTGTGATGTGTCGTTGAAAAATAAGGCATAAACAATAACCATTAAATGAATAAAAAATACAATCAAGCCAAACGATGCTTGCCGTTCTAGAGAGGTCTGGTGTAATCAGATGCTTCTCGCCACAATATCCATTCATCCTATTAGAGGTTAACCCTTCCCTGTCGGGTGCAAACTATTGTATCAACAGTTTCGAGCATTTCTGTCTACTCTTCCCATAGGCCCCAACACGCACACGCACACACATAGTTACGGCAATGCAGGTTACGGCACTTTTTGTGATAGAATTAAGGGAAGAAATCCATTGCAAAGAAATTAGGGTTCAACCAAATGTTGGCATTGTGTAATGGTGGTCTCGCAAAACTGACAGATTAAATTCAAAACATCAACATAAAAAACTCAGTTATGGAACAATTCTTTTTAATACAAATATGTATTCAGCCATTGGCAAATTGATGCCTCGTTCCTGGTATGGATTAACGCAGGCCTACTAACAGTTTTTTGGTATAGTGGCACCACCGCCAGGGCAGCAGTGTAATAGAATGCGGATTTATTTTTTGCCTTTATTGTGGGAGAATTTAAGAGTAACAGGCAGTAACAGCTTGTAACAGCAAGAATACAAATGTTTAGTTATTTTTCTCAAGGGGCAGGAGTTTACAGTAAATCAGAATTTAAGATTATTCATATAGATGACCCTTTTTTTAAAATCTAGATGTACTTTTTTCTCGACAAAGTTCAAATGCATGGGGTATATCACGAAAGAACAGGTAAGGAAATTGAAACCACACCTCTGTGGCATCAGTAGTGTCATTACTGTATCTTCTCTAGTAGTGATCGAAAGTTCTTCAGCTCCCGGATGCTTGTTGAAATCCTAAAGATAAAGAACCATGTCTTTTGTACTTTTTATGGTTTTAAAAAAATAAATAGAAGATATTGTATACACGTAATGCTTAACATGTGATCCTGACAGTTTGCCATACCTCCCAAAAGCATTAAAAAGAGACACTATCTCCTGTCGGCTAAGATGGAAAGTAGAGTGGCTCTCGTTAGCTTTGGGAAGAGCCTCAATCTGTCGTTTTGAAAACAAGACTTTTAAGGCCGTTCCTAATCCCTGGGTCTGAAATGTAATAAATCACAGCAGAAACTTCTTAAAATGTTTTCTATGGTGGTAAATATTACTGTATATATTTCCGATAAACAAAGTTAGGTTTTAGGACGTATTGATAAGTATGTATGCACGTCCAGACATGTCAACCCACCTTACAGTTACACGGCACTTAAATGAAAGCACCACAGGCCATGCTGTAACAATCATTAGACCCTAATTTTAAATCACATGGATGGCTGGACATTTTTTTTTTATGGGTTGACTCACCTGCAGCTTGCCCCAAAGCCGACACTTGAAGCAGCCAACACAGTCCATGATTCTCGAAATGTTTCTAAACGACAGTCTGATGTCCTCCTGATGTCAACAATCAAAGAGAAAGATGGAAAAAGGCCAAATTACCAATTCAATACCAATACAAACTATCCTAAAGATGCACTGAACACATTGAACCAAACGACAAGATAGGGTTAACAGACTTTCAGCTTGGCTGCCTCCTCTTTAACTCCAGTGAACAAAGAGGTCTCATCAAAGTGTAGAGGGAAAGATCTGGAAGTCAGGGGAGAAATATGACATCAACTTTGTGCAAAGGTATTCATTAAATATTAAGGAATTATATTTATATTACTTGATGGATGTACTCCCACTTTGCTGTAAATAGAAAACATGCATGTTCCTATTTCAGTACACTAACTTTGCCATTTGGAGGAGCTCTAGAAGCAGAGCTTTGTGTTGTTGGTCCTGTGCAGGCTGACCAGTGTAGAGGTGGAAGGAGGACTGCTGAACGTAAGGAAGCACTTTGGCCAAAGCACGCAGCTCTATCAGGTATAAGAAGTACAGGTTACGTAGCCTCTTCGGGCCTTCACCGTTGGTCAGCTCTGCATCGAAACGTTGCTGAAACTCAGTTACATTGTGACCCCACTGCTTTTGGAACCAGTTGTCTGAGGAATGAGAAAGGAAAATTTTCAGCAAAGCTAAAATAAACAGATTAACACCATGCATATATGCTCTACATTTATGTTACTGTAAATGCATTTTTACTTTCACTTTCTACCTTGCAGTAGATATCTGGCACTCAGGTGTATGTTGATGCTAGAGTGAAGACCTGAGACAAGTCGATAGAAAGCCCTCTTCTCCACACACTGGCCTGGTGGAGTAATGAGGAGGAAAGACTGTTGTGTGAGTCAGCATTTATCTGGATACTGTGTTCATAATGACACCAAGGATCATCTACTGTAACTGCCCATTCAATACGTGGTTCCTTATGAATAATACTTTAAAATAGAACTTATTTTGTGGTGTTTCGGGGTACTGCTCACCTTCAAGCCAGCTGTAAAATGTTCTCACTGGAAAATAAAACAGTATTTTAATGGATTTATCAAATTCAACATTAATTTGTGGGATTTGTCATGTAATATCAAGTTTTGACACTTACTTTCATCATCTGTAAATGGTTGGACAGACAGGAAAAAAAACATATATTTGATAAATTCCGTACATGAACATATTTCTTGTATTATCTAAAAACTAAAAGCAAATCTAAACTAAAATAAAATGAATTTATTAAATGTTTACATTTAAAATTTGAAATTGAAATCTTACCACTATAAAATGCCATAGGATTTAGAGGCCGCTTAGCTGTGTTGGGTCTGAGAAACGAAAAATCGAATTAAAGCAATAACAAAATTCTCTATGAAAGTATATAAAAGTCATATATAATATTATCTAATCCACCCTATATTGCGATCTTACTTGAAACAGTTTTCCTGATAGATGCTGTTCCAGATATGCCATGCCTCTGGGCCTTTGTATCCAGTAAAACGCTCCGGATTCAGCAACAGGTCAACATAATGTGAGTCTGGAGATTCCTCATCTGAAATGTAACATTGTAAACCTAATTCCAATAACATTGTGACCATTATGCAACATATCTGTGTATATTAATATGCATACCTTTATACATTGTATGTTTACATATGGTAGTTTCTGTCCAATATTTCTATATTTACAGCAAACAATGTAATCATTATTAAATAAACTATATTTGAATAACACAAGATTTAATTAGTTCAAATTCTATACCATCCACCACACAGAAGCGTTCTGCCTCATCGTCATGCTTGTTCCACTGCAGAAAAGTCTCTCTGGTCTCCTCACTGGATAAGAAACAAGGCAATATCCTGTTCTATTGCAACATACTTTATATTGTGTTCTATTGCAACATATAAACCTTATTTTAATTCACGGGTATTGCAGATGCAATATATTTAAAATCCATGACATGAAATCAGGCCTAGTTGATTTTTCTGCATTATAAAAGCTACTGGATTGATATTTTTAACTTGTTGATTGCATGAATAGTCTCTAGTAGGAATGTGTTATCACAACGTAAGCTAACGGCAAGATGACAAGACTAACCTGATGGAGATGTCTACAGCGCCAAGCTCTTTTTCTCTCTCACACTCATAGTGGTGGTTGTTAGACTCGGCTGAATACTGCACACCAGGGAGCGACAGAGACACAGACACAAACACAGAGGTAGTTTAGAGTGGCAGTCCAAAGTACCTCAAAAAGATTTATTGGCATGCAGACCTATGCATTCAATATTTAACCTGAAATCACAAAACTAAAGCTTTCAACTACCTTATTGTAGTTATGAGATTTGATTCCTTCTGGCACGTCACTCTGGAAAAACAACGCAACCATAATTAAGACATTTTAAATTAATGATACATATGCATATTTGACTGATTGCATGACAGGTGAGTTCCATGAGTCAGAACTCACAGGAGAGCAAGGCTTCACAGCACAGTCCCTCAGACCACAGTGGCTGTCATCTTTCCAAAACGGACAAGGCTTTTTCAGGTTAACCTAAAAGCATCAATTATATGCAAGGGTTCACAAAATGTGAGATATATAAAAAAGATCGTGGTGTGTTTTTGCATATACATTTACTTTATAGAATCTGAAGTAGTCAGATTCAAGTAGCTCTTTGAGTTTGGGGAAAAGTTGTTCATTGTTGAAGGCATCAATTGTCTCTACATCGCAGGCGCAATCTTCCAAGCTGCCTGTGACCTGAGGCAAGAATAAATACAACATTTCAACTGAAATAAAATTAAAGGATTTAGCTAGGCACAATTATATCTCGCCGTAATATATATAGGCATAGCCTCCTAAAGGACATACACTACAAAGTGACAAGCTTTCGCACAGCAATTTTTACAACATGAAAACGTACCTGACAAAAACACCTGTGCTCAGCCGAGGAAGAGCCTGAAGCTTGAACGTTTAATGTTGAAAACGCGGTGAGGAAAACGTAGAACTTCATATTGCCGCAGACTGAATTTTCTTTCGTAGCTTTTCAACACTTTAAAAACTTTGAGGGAGGTGTTAAATATGACTCAAACATGGCCGAGAAAAATGATTCACCATGTATTCAATAATAAGCGATTGGCTGCCTGACGATTTCTATATGATTGTTGATACCTCGTAGGCCTACGTGGAGTACGTGACAAAATACATTATCAGCGACGGTTGACCAAAATCAGTAGGCCCCCCGCTCCATACCTTATGGTCGACTAATAAAAAGCATCCTCTACGTTTTATAGCCCGTACAATGAACAATATCACTTCATTATCTACGAAAAATGCATGTATGGTCTGAGAATCTGGGTTCGGGCTTGACTTCCTGCTAAATATTTGCAATAGCCCATTGTGCCACACGATGGAAGCAGATGCCTGAATAAAGTCATGATAGGTTACTCACACCTATAGCTATAGCACAACTAATAACGTTTCACTCACTATGTGATCACAACCATGTAGTAAAAGAAAAAGGTGTGTTCAACTATTGTTTTTATGTTAATCTTAACTATTGATACTTATTTATTTGGAATATGTCAGGCAGGCCTGCTGTGACCATATATATATATATACGCCTATATTTTAAAATAAAATAAAAAAAACACCAACATGACCAGCACCATATTCACAAGGCTATAGTCCTGGAATATATATCAGAAATTATAACAGGACAAAGTTAAAATGTTGGAATCAAGTAGGCCCAACTAAAATGACCTGAGTAAACCATTGGACAGAAGAAGCATATCAGATGGGAAGGATTGCGCTCTCTGTCGGATGGAATGCATTAACCTAAATAAAACTAGACTTTTAACCAATTATTGATGGGAGAGGCGCCACACAGACTTCATTCATAGACGTGGTATATTTTGAGCATTGCACTGTCACACTATTTAATTATGTGTCCTTTATCTCCATTAGGGTTGTAGACATGGTTTTCTATCTCCAGCCAAATCCACAGTAGCCCATAATCTGAATTGGAAGACCACAATCTAGCATAAAGGTATATTTTTGGCTTACAATATTTGCTATGAAAATCCTTTTTGCTAAAATGTAGTAATCCCGTTCAGTCTTCACAGTTGGTCGGCTGTGCGATCTGTCCTTAAATCCATTCTCTATTTTTGTGCTTCCTTGTGCTGCCAAGCCCCTGACGTAATGCTCCGTGTTAATTATTAGCATGTGGAAAGCAATGCCGAGGCTCTCCTCTGGTTAAACAAGAGTAACTGTTGAGAGAAAAAGTTAGTCAAGATGGCAAAACACACAGATCCGGAGTGAAGGGGCACCGCTCCCCACATTGTCATTTTGTTGCCCCATCCTGTGACCAACGATACCGATGCTACTGTGCCAAGAAGTAAGTAGCCTAGAATTTGCTTTATTATTGGTTTGGCTTTGATAGTTCCACGATTGTAAAGTATTTAGACGGCTCTTTTGTGTGCTGCTGTTGAACTAGCAAGGATACAGCCTGTATAGTATGTGGTTATCGAGTTAAATTCAGAAGATTTTAAACAAGAAATATTTCATTTTAATGAATGCTCCGTGGACATATTTTTTTTAACTTTTTTACATCGGCACATTCTACTTTTAAAATTGTGATATCGGGGGACAGCTATACTTTCGTCCATGTTAGGCAGTAAGCGGGAAAAAAAACCTAGGATTTGAATGCACATTTTAGAAAACCTGCGTTTTGCATAGTTTGGGAATGTTCTAGAGATTATATTTTGAGTCTATAATTTAACGCAAAGACGCGCGCGCGCGCACGCAAAACAGACAGACCGACACACACACACACACACACACACACGCGTACACACACGCGCACACACATACACATACATACAAACACGTCTAGTGGCGCCTATTATCCCCTCACTGCTGAGGAAGCAAAGTGACAGTTTAGGAGTAACGCTGGCAGTCATAATGCGTTTATTGATTTACGCTACACTATTTGTAATAACAAACTGTAGGCGTAATCTACAGGTTTGTAGCTGACACAGCATCAATGTGTAAAATCCAACACTCCATGTTTAAAGTTGCGGCTTCCTCAAGATCAGACGTCGCTGTCCAAATGCAGTTGTTGTGCGCAGGGACCGGTGTCGTTCCCTTGGAAAAAGCTGGATGGTGAGCGAATACTGCCGACTATTGTATTTTTAGGAATGGGTGGATACGAATACGATTTATTTTCTGCCATGGTGGTAAATGCCAAAGGCCCGCATAGGCGTAAGTGGGAGGCGAGTCGATCTTTTAGAATTATACTTGCTGGTTATCGTGTTATGAATCAAAGCGTTAGGTTACTGCTCTATAGAACTCAGCGGTGATAGCCTGCGTTCTGAAGCAACAGGGACATTGTCGCATTTCCATTGCGTTTGGAATTTTCTTTGTATTCATTGTAGGCGTAGTTTGTGTATGAGCCAGTCCAAAAGCCCGAAAGAGATATCAATACAGAGACTACATCTGGTAAATATTTTTTCCCTGTCTTGTTGCAGGCCTAAGGGGGATCCCTAAGGAAAATGCCATTCAGAGTAAAGCTGGTGTGACACCCAATGCAGGAGGAAAGCTGATTCTCTCTCTTTAGTACAATTCTTGGGATAGCTGACCATAATACAGCATAAAGAAGAGCCTTTTACAGCACATGAAATCATCTCACAACCAGTCTACTAATAGTCAACTTGCAAGACACCTTAAAGCACGTTGAAGAACATCTAAGAAGGGACTCTCTCAGCTTAGCCAACACCATGGCAAAGATGATGCTATGCTACATCAGCTGAGATCAAAGCGCTAACTTCCTCCATGCAACAAAAACTCGGTCCTGCCCCAACATAGTCCTCCTGACAGACAAAACAACACAGCCAACCTCATTTGGAAGAACCCCAACCTAGTTCAGAACATTAACCAACTCACTAGGCCTCTGGGGGAAGTTCAACAACAGCAGTTAGCCCACTCTGACAGTAGTTTTTGCTCCAGTCTGTTGCCTGACCCCTAGACCATGATGTTTCGTGACCAGGTGGGCGTCCTGGCCAGCTGGTTTAAGGGGTGGAATGAGTGTGAGCAGACTGTGGCGCTGCTGTCCCTCCTGAAGAGGGTGAGTCGGACCCAGGCCCGCTTCCTGCAGCTGTGTCTGGAACATTCTCTGGCTGAATGTACTGAGCTACATGTGCTGGAGGGAGAGGCCAACAACCCAGGTAAGTTGGCCCTGTCATGTAACATGCTTTCACTCACACACACCTGCTGCAGGTGTATTTGCATGTTGCCATATACAGAGTCTAAACGCTAGATGAAGATGAACTATTGCTCCACAAGCATACACACTCTCCTGCTCACTCCACTCCAATGAGTGATTCCTGTGGAAGTAGGTTGGTCTGGGTCTGGGAGCAGGGCTTATGTCAAGTATTTTTTGGGGACATATATACAGCCAATTTTCTACTAAATAGAATTGACGTATATAATAGTGTCTACCAGTTGTTACCATGATCAAATATTGAAGCCGAAATGCTACTAACTGGCTAACGTTAAGCCACGTAAACCATAAAGCAGCTGTGGGTAGATTCCTATAGAGGTGGTTTTGGCTGCCTCTACAGTTTGCTTGCTGTAATTATTTTCCCTAACCGTCGCAAAGAAGACATGCAGCGGCGTCTATAGACGGCTGCACCATCTGCCCCTCCACTGAAGTCCGTAACCTGGGAGTCATTCTTGATTCCACCCTGTCATTTAAAACCCACATCAAATCCGTTACCAAACTGGCCTTCTATCACCTCAAGAACATCACTAGACTCCGTCCTTCTCTCTCCGACCCAGTGGCAGAGACCCTCATTCACGCCATCGTCACCTCCCGCCTGGACTACTGTAACGGAGTACTATGCGGGGTTGCTAGTAAAACCCTGAATAGGCTCCAGTACGTTCAGAACTCAGCTGCAAGGGTTCTCACCCGCACCAAACCCTGGCAGCACATCACCCCCACTCTCATGCACCTTCACTGGCTCCCTGT
>JAVQIZ010220930.1:0-14340 GCA_036023535.2 Galaxias brevipinnis | reverse complement strand
AACTGTACGATTGGTTGAAAGCTAAGGTCAATTCTGTTAAAACTGTCCGCAATCTAAAAGTCATTGCACTCAATTGTACAGGAATAATTTAAGCTTGATGTGCTTTGTATTATCCAATCTACAAGTTTAAATTAATTTCGAGTAGTCTTTTTTTTTTAAACCTGAAAATTGAATGGAAATTGAAAAAAATGAACCACAAAGTCAAGCGAGTCATCGTCATTCACTACCTCACTGATCAAACTCTTCTACTCGAACATGAATGCTCACATTGCCTATTTGGGAAGGGGGGGGGGCAGGGTCTTGCTACTCAACAGAACAACTATTCAGGCTGACAGGCTGTGAACCATCTTACGCCTGCCCTTTTTGGGCTATGAAACATTTTCAACACAAACTCCATTACTACCTCCCCACACAACCCCTCCCACTCCACCTCTCCTCTGTTCGTCGGCCCCCCTCTCGCTCCAAAACACCCACATCTGCGCACATTTCTTCCACAATGTGCTGCCAGTTAAATAAGCATGCTTGACGCAATGCAGGGAGGGGGAGGAAGTGGGTGGTGGGGCTTCCTGCCTAGGCCCACACCCCACTGTTCCCTCTGCTTCCCCTGGACTCTCCCCTTTTCTTTCACCCCCACCTCCTGCTCCTTTCTCCCCACTGGCCCTCTTTGAACCCCCGCTCATCAAACACTCGCTCACCTAGCCCAGTTTGAACTACCTGCCTCCCCCTTTTTTTTTTGTCCCCGGTTCTTTGGAGGGCCAGGTAGGTTACTGAGGGGGACAGTTGGGGAGAATGGCCCTTTTGAGGGTACCTCTCCCTGCCTGTCCCCCTTTTTTATTTTTGCTTACCACCACCTAGCTTCCTACTCCCATGCCGTGATTCATTGTGAGGGATCATTGTGTTCTGAAGGCCGCAGCAACAGTGACGGGCTGACAGGATGTGGATGTCAGAGTCGACCCCTGTAGAGAGCAAGGGGGCAGAGGGAGGGGAATGTACTAAGCCATTACAGGGAGATTAGCTAAATTGACAGTTATGTACCCTGCTCGAGCAAGTACATTTGAAAGACTTGTTTTTCTCGGTCTACCTCTGTTTGCCCCCAGGACTTAATGGAAATAACTGGGCCTACACAGGGTTAAGCCAGCCAGGCCCAGCAATGGTTTTGCTAATGTTGAGATTCGTCACATCTTCTCAGGTGGGTATGACGATGGACCTAATGTAAGAATATACTCTAGCAAAATACATACTTCGGACAAATGTTTAATTTACTAATTCAAAAAATTCTAACATCCCTACAAATATTTTCATACATATACACATTCTTCCACAGAGAGAGAGAGAGAGAGAGAGAGAGAGAGACACAGAGAGAGAGAATAATACAGAGAGAAATACACTTCTCATTTCTGTACCAGCCCTTGTCCTTTTGGTGTTGACTAAGAAGTAATCCTGAACATTATGTTCCATCTCTGAGGTGTCAGAAATTAAAGCACATGATTGCTTTCCAAACAGAGCGTGAAATGAATGAGTAGAGTGAAGCGGCTAAATGAGTCATAGTGAGATTGGTAGATTCAGAATAATGATAACGCTGCACAAACTACTAGGCCTAATTAAGGCCATTTGAGGAAGTTCTCGTAACTGTGACATGACAGATTCACAGTACTTAATGTGAAAGTACCTCTCATTACTGTTGATTAGCTGGATGGCATTTGGACTATTTAAAGGGTGACCTTCATAACCCATTCACCAAATAACATGGAGGCATCCATATGAAGTCAAGTGAATGACCATCATCTTCCGTCGCACTGTCCAACCAAAGTAAATGACACCTATTCATCGTCATGCTTAGTCCTATGTTAGGCAGCAGAAAAACTGGATGGTGTTAAAAACCCATGATACAGTTGAGCTGGTTTACTAAGTTGGCTGGTGCTTGCAGTTGTTTGGACAATTGGTTTTCAGACTTGAAATGGAAAACGAGACAATTGTGTAGACATTTATCAAAAATTTTGGCTTGTTACTTCCAAATGTAGTCTAACGGAACGTTACAGTAGCCAAATTATGTCACTTGAGAAGGGGGTATATGCTGAGCTCACAAACAACAGCAGCTGTTACAGAATTAACGTTAGCCTAATGTTTTCAAAACAATAGATTAACTTTAGTAATAGAATAACTGCAGGCTATACTTTTTTGTAGGTTGATATTTTAATGACAATAAATCTATTAATTATATTCAAATTATATATTTTTATTATATTTTCAAAACTCTCTATTATGTTGCGTTGTTGCATTGATGCAGAGTCGTCCATGTCCACATCTAAGAATCGGCACCTCTAGAAAATAGTAAGTTTCGCTAAATCATAGTTTTAGCTGGAATGTGGACTGGAGTGAATTCACATGGTTCTCCAAGAACGATGCAATTGTATCCCTAAAATGTCACATGCCCACCTAGATATTAAGAACGCAACTTTAACTTTGTCAACGTTTTTGCGATTCTCTTCATATGTGCCTGTCTTAGACCTTGAGTCGTGATCATGTGCAGTGATGTATCTGTATATGCAAAGTACACCATGACATAGGGACCACTATTGTTCATTGTAGCCAAAGTTAAGTGTAACCCCCTGACCTACAGCCTGTGCACCAACCCAGCTTGAAGGTACCTACAGTAACTTTATAGAATTAAAAAGAATAAAAATATAAATTTAACAATATAAGCTGTCTTTATTTAGCAGGCACCTTTATCCAAAGCAACTTACAATTAGATTACAGGGGCAGTGGGGCACTCCCCCTGGAGCAATTTAGGGTCAAGTGCCTTGCTCAAGAGCACTAGTGGTGGTGCTCTCAGGTGGGCTTGAACTTATGAACTTTTGGTCATCAGATAGCAGTTCTACCCACTAGGCCACCTTTTGGTATAGCCCAGTGTTATTGTAATAACATTTCAAAATACGAATGTATAATCTACATCCTATTATAAAATAAAAAACATCCTTGGTAACAGTATAATTACACAGGCATAGTGGTGCCATGTAGGAAGTTGTGCGCGAAGTGCGGTTTAATAGTCTCGTGCACGGACAGCTCAAACAACCAAATGGTGAAATCGTATGTGTGTCTTTGGCAAGTCATTTCTATGGATAAGCAATTACAACAAGAACAAACAACAGCCCCTGTATTAATGAGCCAGGCCACCAACTTTAAAGAAGAGAGAATAGGTGATACCAGGGCAGGTGACATGAACCTTTGAAACATGTACTTAACAGTTTGCTTGCCTTGTGTTAATAAGGAAACATCTTTGGCAAACAAATTCAGACATGCACACACACACACAAACCTGGTACTATGAAAGAAATAGCTGTTGCTCGTGCTCACACATTTGCATTGGATGTGTAGCTTATTCTGTTTGTAAAGTTTGTAAAGGTGTAGCTAATACACCCAAGTTGTTAACCAACTCAATAACTATCCTGCTAGCAGCAGAATAAGAGCCATGCGCTTTAAATTGGACCTGTACCTGAAAACTTGCACTATGACAAGATAAATAAATATGACAAATTGTTACGACAAATCGTATTATTGTGGCAATAAATGCATCAATTAATTACTTATTTAGGCTTACAATTGGAGGGCCTTATGAATACTAGGTCTATATTTGGTCTAGTCAAGTAAATCAGATTGCAGATTGATAAACATTGTACAATTGTAAGATTTAGGCTACTTTTATTCTCTTTACATTGACACAAATTGCTAGATTAATTTCAGCAATAAGCAAAGTTGGCCCAATGCCTTCACTAAAACATTTTACTATTTCAGTTTGACAATGTAACTCGATAGACTAGTGTTATAACTTCATGGACCTTTTTAGTGATTTTCATGGTTTGCTTTGAATTTGGCTCCAAGTTAAATGTCTTCACGGGGTATGTAATCGTCACAACCTGGGGCTCAGTTGATTTACGCAGAGCATGCTAAAATATATCAATTGATTAAAAACTTAATGTTGAAAGAACTTAGCCAAAAGTAGTCGACAATTTCCACAAATAACTGCAACCAACTTGTAGGCTTGCGCACTTGTGGGCAAGGCTTTCTCATGCGCTGATTCATCAATTGTCTGAACATAGCCTTCCCTCAAATACCGCAGCACTATTTTTCTTGTCGGTTTCAGAATTACCTAATGATGAACGGAAGTTCTCTACTCACCTCCTAACATCGAAAGACATGGTGTTTGCACGTTTGAAAGCAAAATATCAGATAATTCTGGAATATACTAGCAAGAAAAGCTCACTCTTCCATCCTACCGGTTGTTCACCGGGTTGACGTCAGCTTAGGACGCTTTGCAAAATCTTATTGGCTGAGAGCGCTTTCCTGTTATCATGATTCTAGTTCCGTTTCCATCGCTTCTATCACTGTGCCTGTTCCGTATGTTTTTTGGAGAGAAAAGTAAATTATTAATATCAACTATTAATTTAAATGATGTATGTCAATGAATCAACTAAATAAAAAATAATACAGGATATTGCCACCAATTAATTTAAATTGGAAATACTGCGGATTATTCGAAATTACTTCACTATTTAATTTACATTTAACTTAGCTGTAGGCATTCAGTCGTCTTTTGCTAAAAAAGCAAAAAATAGGTCAGTACTTATTTTATCATTTGTGTATCTTTTGTAATATGGTTGATGCTGACAACTGTTACAAAACTCCGGAAAGCATTCTGCTTTGCCAATTGAAGTGCTTACTAATAAAAAGGTTGAAAAGGTCTTGAAATATTTTTGTTTAGGCTGAAATTAATTGACAGATCAAGCTGAAGTATAGAGTTTATTTTTTATAACTTTAACTTAACTTAACCAACTTACTTAACTAACCTCAAAGCAGCATGATTCATATAACTTACAATATAAATTGCGGTTGCGAATTGGGGTTACCAGAAGAAAGGATATACCCTGTGTTTTCCCTGTACTGATTCAGTTGTTGCCAAGAGGATTGTGACAGTAAACAGTCAGAGATGACTGCAATTGACAACTGTGCCCTAATGCAGGAAATACCTCACTGTCACGATCCGTTTCGCTTCCCTTTCTTGGTGAGTACAGCTACAGCTGATGATGGGAATCATAACATTAAAGGAAGATGTTATTATCCTGGCTTTGTGACTCAAACTACACAGTCCCCCAAATACTTGGAGTTTGTGCAGCTGCAGTTTTAGGTTTAAGATGCAAAAACGAAAATATTGTACTGTAGGTTGGTAAAACTTGTGTTGCTGGGAACAAAAGCACAATTCACAATTCTTCCTCGAGTTGCAAACGAACATGTTCATAGAGGAGGGATAGATGTATGGCTTGCTATCCAGGAGTGAACAATAAAAAACAATAAAAAATAAAAAATATGCATATATGTAGTAGGGGTGTCTTTTATGTACAGTTCTGATCTTCAACAATGTTACCATTATGGGCTGTTCAAGATTCAAAGTTAAGAGTTAAACTTACTTATATTTGTAAAATAAACTCTACTCAAACATAGGCCTACTGTAATAACAAAACAGTGTTCTTAATGTAATACAAGCAGTATATAGAAGTCACCAGATGCTTTTTCCATTAGATCTTTGCATTCAAAAATATCTTACATTAAAAATAGAAAACAAAATGTGCAGGTACAGATTGTTTTCAGAGATTCTCCGACCTACTGACCTTTCCTCCCCCTGTGTGTCACATTCCAGTTCTATGGCATGTGTTTCATAGTTGACTCATCACAAAGAGGTGTGAGTCTAAAAGCCAGCTAAATCGTTTTTTGCAGGCTTATGTGAGAATTTTGGTTCTTTCCTCGTCCTTTTTTCTCACACAGTGCGTTCATGTTTTTTTCACTTTGATGAGGCGAAACAGGAGATGAAACGGGGAGTTGTTAGAAGTGAAGTTCCCATGGAATGGACTCATATTCCTCCAACTGTAGCAATGCAACACTGATGTTGTGACAAACTCCATGAGCAACTCTATAAAATTAGCTGTAGCCTTATCTGAATATTTGAGTGTTTGGAACATTTTAGCATTAGCCTAGCATGTAAAAAAATCCATGTATGTGATATGTGAAAACCCACTGTCATGAGCCTCAGAAAGAAAGAAATTATTTACAGATTGTACCCATTGTACCCAGCAAGATAACAAAAGAGAAGCCACATCGGATCTATCCATATTGTTTCACACATGGCAAAGCAACAGTTATGTCTGTATGTTTCACATAGTGATTGCTCTTGACTTAATAGTTCCTTTATCTCATGAGACAGCAGAAGTGCCCAGTCTTAATCAGAAACCACATTGAACTTAATAGGTTTTTCCAGAGTGACTTAAGTAATGCCTACTATTTGATTATTAAACTTCATGTAAAAACGTAACTCTGAATCAAGATGGGATTCCGGATCACCCATCTGGTGTTTTCTTCCTGTAAGTCTTGTTTTGTGTTTCCAGCATGTGGAAATTTACTGGACGTCAAGTTTATATACAGTGATTAACTTTTATGGCCATCCTTTGCTCATGTGGCATTGAACACTATGTACCTCTGTCTAATAAAAACAAAAAAAAAGAAGTTTTATTGCCGCCATGACATGTATTTGCTTATTATCTTGTTGTTTGTTAACTCTCAGCTGAAGGGGTAAAATAAAAATCGAATTAAACAATAACATCATGGAAAATTTGCTGACAAAGATTTATACAAAAATGACGTATAATTCCATCATCATAACAATCATTATAGCATCATAATCTATGTTTAACGAAATAATAAAACTATGGTCTTGAATATTTTTATGATAATATGATGCATTCTTTTTTAAAGTTATATGACTCCCAGTGTTCTATTAAACTATCTGTAGGCCTATTGCCTTTACCATTCACTTATAATTAGGAAACTTTATTATATTATTTTGTTAGAGATAAAGTTACAATGACTAAACTAATGCCAAAAGTGCTTATACGTTTGCACTGCATAATAACAATGTAACTAAATAATAAAATACTATTAACTTATTGTTTTGCTTTTAACTGGATGATTTCAAGTGGCCACACTAAAAACTTACATAACAGTCAAATAAACAAACAAAAGACAAATTACTTTTTTTTTTTATTATTCCTGCAGCATTGTAATCTTATTGACATACCCCACACAGCCGTTACCAGCCAGCTTATTATGAGCTGCTGTAGGTGCTTTTCTCACAGTAGAGAGCGGGTTTGGCTGAGCGGGCTTGGCAGCTTGGCTCAATGACACGATGACGTAAAGCGGGCAGCTTGCCAAATAGGGCGGTCTTTTGACGTCAGTGGTTGCTCATTCATATGAACTATATAAGCCCCATTCAAATAGGCGCTGGGTAGATTAAACCGTCCGAACAACTCGAGGACATAAAAAAAATATTAAAAAGAATACCAAACGGACATCTCAGAAGAACAGAACTTTTTTTTCTGACGAAGACTTGCGTTATTTGTTATCTGGTTTTAGTCAGTTTGTAATTTTATCTAAAATAACATTTAATTAGCTTGAAACCAGAACAAAGAAAAACCCTCTTGCTTCTATAATATACTCCGGAGTTAGAGGCCTACAAGAACAGTTTTAGTTCTTCTATCACAGCCTATGTATCTGGATTTAAGTTTTTCTGCCAGCCGCTCTACTATGGTCATAATGGAAGTCCCCAGCATCGACAGCGCGTCTCTCCGTAGTTTGTTGGAGGGAGACGACCCGGGCTGCCTTGTTTTGGACTGTCGCTCTTTTTTCTCATTCAACTCCTCTCACATACCCGGCTCAACTAACGTGCGTTTTAGCACCATCGTGCGCCGGAGAGCCAGAGGGGGCCTTGGACTTGAACACATTGTGCCTAACGAGGAAACTAGGAACCGGCTTCTTTCTGGGGAATATCAGTCTGTGGTGTTTCTAGATGATCGCAGTTTGGACTTTGGCAAAGTGAAGAAAGATGGGACGCTTATGCTTGCAGTAACAGCCATGTGCCGCAATCCATGTGGCGCAAGTGTTTTCTTTCTAAAAGGTATGTTAATACTTTATTTTAAATAGTTTGTTGTTTAAGAATTAAGAATAGTTTTATAGCCTATTATATCCCACTTCATGGGTGTTTCCTAACAACCGGACAACAAACGGATTACAGCTGTCATCCCACCAGCTGGCTTACCATTTGGCCTATTCACAGTGCCAAAATAGTCTGGTGAACAGCTGTCGCTTTTTAAGACCAGATATTGAAATGTATATGCCTATATTAAAACGAGGTTGCCTTGTACACTAACCGTGTCTTGTTTTATTCTAGGTGGGTTTGAGTCGTTTTCCTCTGAGTTTCCTGAAATGTGCACCAAACCCTCAACACCACAGGGCCTGTGCCTGCCCCTCAGCGCCAGCCAACCTGACAGCGCTGAAAGGGGCTGCAGTCCATGCAGTACACCTTTGTATGATCAGGTGTGTATTGTTATATATATATATATGAAAAAAAAAGCTAAATAAATAAAAACGCAATGCCATCCAGTTATTGATTAATGAAAAAATATTTTGGTTCATATACTTACTGGTTTTGGTCTTTCCTATCAATTTTAATAGGGGGGTCCAGTGGAGATTCTGCCATTCCTGTATCTTGGCAGTGCCTATCATGCCTCCAGAAAGGACATGCTGGACATGTTGGTGATCACAGCTCTAATCAATGTATCAGCCAACTGCCCAAACCACTTTGAGGACTCCTTTCAGTATAAAAGTATCCCAGTTGAAGACAACCATAAAGCCGATATCAGCTCTTGGTTCAACGAGGCAATTGAATTTATTGGTGAGTTTTGTTTTCTCCAAACTATCTATACACACAGCTGTTAAGGGGAAAGCTGTTGGCTGTAACTTCATTACACCCCCACCTCTATCCCTCACTTCATGTATTATTCAGTTAGTCCCTTATTTACATTTTCAAAAGTTCCCTCCAAAACCGACCAGCTGGCTCAGGCTCCCTTGGTTTGACACAATAGTGGTTACATCATTGCCCCTCAACCTCCATTTAAAGAGATGCTTCTTTTTCATGATGAACCCTGAGGAGGTGTCCCAAATCTGCTTTTGTAGTGGCAAGGCTGACTGGGGCTGAATAGCTTCCTCCGCTTTTCTCTTTGTTCAGGCTAAACAAAAGGCAATTTCTCCACACTCACTGCTGGCCTTCCTCCCAGATCAATACACTCTGCAGGGGGCCAACCCCCCATCCTTTTGTCTATTCAGACTCCCCCTTGGGGAATAGCCCCCCCCCCCCCCCAATCTCACAACCCATCCCCTTTTTAACTGCCCTTCCTGTGTGCCTTAATGAGATAGGGCCGTTAGCAACACTTTTAAATTTGAATTAAAACTGAAAGTGTTGTGGATACTGTTGTGCTTGGGCCTTGCCTGGTCCCAATTGGGCCTTAGCTGACTGATACAGGACTGTGCTGTGTGTGTCACTCATCATTTACTCTCATAGCTCTTCTATTTATTGTATCACATGTACATTATTGTATCACATGTACATGTTGCATTATACTTATATGTCTTCCCCCCTTTAATTTTCAGACTCAGTGAGGAACAAAGGTGGTCGTGTGTTTGTGCATTGTCAAGCTGGCATCTCCCGCTCCGCAACCATCTGCCTAGCCTACCTCATGCGCACCAACCGTGTGAAGCTTGAAGAGGCCTTTGAGTTTGTCAAGCAGCGTCGCAGCATCATCTCGCCCAACTTCAGCTTCATGGGCCAGCTCCTGCAGTTTGAGTCCCAGGTCCTGGCATCTTCTACCTGCTCGTCGGAGGCCAGCAGCCCCGCCATTGGCAAGGCCAGCACAGTCTTCAACTTCCCTGTCTCGATCCCCGTACACTCCACAGCCGGTCAACTCTCCTTCTTGCACAGCCCCATCACCACATTCCCTAGCTGCTGACATTGCCTGAACTTTGACTGTAACTTTTTAACAACTCGTAGTAGAGTCTCGGGCCCCTTGTTTTGCATTACATCCTAAAAGTGAAACTTGTGTCAGGGTGCCTTGTGGTTGAAAATGGTCAAGTTGCCAAGACAATGCTCTCCACAGCCCAATTCTCTTTACTATAACCTGAGTTTAACCCATTGTGGAGTTTAACCTGTTATACTATCTGGCAGTATTGTCCAAGCTTCCTGTGTAAACGCTAATGGCATTCACCTCTCTACCACGTCAACTCTCAATTCTGAAGTAAATAGCTCGCTATAGATATTAAGAGGGAAGGCTGGCAGACACAAATGATGTGGTCATTCACCTAAGGAAGTCAGTATTTCAAATGATATTGTGGAAGGTGTAAGAGCTGGCTGCTTTTGATAATCATGTGTACAACTCCCAACAGATAGGGAGGCCTTGGTCACTTGTTACTTACTGCTGTCTCAGGAATGTAGTCTTGGCTGCAGGCTTTAACCTGGTCATCTTTAATCAGATTTAGAAGTAGCTGGTCACGCTGGTTTAGTGACAATTTGAAGTAGTTTGGCAGATTTTAGAGACAGGTTTCAAACTCAACCTGGTGAACAACGAATGTATCCCACCTCTATTTAAATTAAACTCAAACTGTCATTTGTTTATTTCAAAGTAGAGGATGTTTTGTTATTCAAATGCAAATTGCTGCCTTTCTGGAAAGAAAAAGACATGAAAACCTGACGATCCTGACACATCGGGGAAAACAACCATCGAATACCTCGTTTCTGTACTGTGTACTGCAGTTCTTTGAGAAAAACAGAAATCCCCCAAAGGTTTTGAGATGGGGGACAAAACCTTGAGACTGCATTTTGCTAAATTATATTTATTAAACTAAAGTAATATATTTCTTATATATATTTTTGTTTGTAGAACGTTGTTTTGATACCATTGAATAAACCATATGTCTTTTATACTTAGTTGGAGAGTGTGTCTTTTAATTTATATCATATATAATGAACGGAGGGTTAAGAGAGGGCCGAATCAGGAAGTGATTTAGTTTAATCTAAGTAAAGCCTGGAATAGCATTACATCTTTGTCGCTGGTAAAGTCACTTTATGTTATTTAATTTGAAGCAAGTGGTCATAACCCACATAAACTATCTGAAATATACTGTAATGTATTGTGGTGAGTAAAGCAATATCCAAAACACAAACAGTAAGATTAGTAAGGATAGATGGATATTTACAAAACAAATGCAGTAGACAGATGGGCTTTAGAGAAGTTCTCTCTTGCACTAGTAACACAGTTGATGCATTGGAATTATCTTCTATAGCTACTTGTGCATCAGGATTTTCTCATATAGGATACATATTCATGTCTCTCATTGTTTTGGCAACGCACTATCTGTGAACCCATCTGAGTCGAGGCCAGCGGCAGGAGGCCTAAAGAACCAGTCAAGGAGTCCAAACCCCCGAACAACCCCCCATCCACTCAACGGTCACAATAGGAGCAGCTGCAAGGCGTTTGGGAAAAGTGTGACAACTAAAGACCATGGAAGGCTCAGTCAAACACCAGCCTTGTGTCCCCTGTCTCAAAGTCCAATAGGCGGTGGGGGACACAGACGGCGCTGAAAAGGGTCAGTGACATGTTTGGGTTACAAATTAGCTCGGACCTCCTCTCTCTGGTGTGAGAAAGTGATGCAGAGGACGGCCCGAAGCCTTCTTTCATTGACAACTGCCAACTGCCCTCACTCACAAGGGTCTATGAGGTGTGAATTTGGACTCATAATGGAAACGCATCGATGCTACATTCAGCAGCTCCACTACATAGCTGACTGAAGTGAGGTCAGTCCTCTGAGCACCCAGTCTAAAATGTCAGGTTTTCTGTATATCTCAGGGTAAACATGGCCAGAGACAGTCAGTCTGTTACGGCCTCCTTATTCATTACCTCGCCAGCAGGCCACAGACAAGCTGTGGTTTGGGTGACATATGTGCTAATCACCCCACCCACTTCTCTCCTTGCAACCCCCGCTCTGCCTAGGGCCTTTTGTGTCTCTAGACTTCCTGTTGTTAAGAGTGAGGTCGCCAGGATGCAAGGGTGTGTGTGAGGGGTGGGTGGTAGGAAGGAGAAGGGGGGCAGTGTCAGACAAATGTTATGCAGTGAGAAATAACCCCCCCCCCTCCTACTCGAATAGTCTTCTACGAGGTCAGATTAATGAAAGCTGTGTGATTTTACATGTGTGTGTGTGAGTGTGTGCTTGTCTGTGTCCATGTGTCTGCGTCAAGATTTTAAGAATGAGGTAGTATCCTCTGTGTAATTGTTAATTTATATTTGTCATACACTCTTTCACCAGGAACAGTCACTAAACAATTTCAATGCTTGTCGTCGGATTTGAAGTCGGTTATTAATGATTAGATCATCTTTTATGGGTGCGAGATCTACTGCAGCCTTAGTTTAATTTGATTATTGCAGTCGGCGGGGAACAACAACTGGCTGCTGTATCACACGCTATCACACGCTTGGGGCCTTGACAGAAAATAACAACAATAACATCTCTCTCTGTCGCGGAACAAAATCCACAATACACATCTTGAATAAAGATTGAGCATTTTAGATGTGTATTGGGGTCCATCAATGTCGTTCAGCTGTGATCAATACGTCAAGACATCTCGACCACCGTCAACTCTCAGCAATCCGTTTAAGTTTCTGGGTGTGACGCACACATCGGTCTGTTAGGAAAGAGTGAAGATTTTCTGTTTGAATTACACATGGCCTAGATTGGTCATTGAGAACTCCCACCTTATCCCTAGCTAAAGCTGAGATAAGTCTTACCCACTTACCCCAGAGCACCCACCCACACACGCACCCACACCCACACGCGCACACACACAAGCACACACACACACACACAGACACACACACACACACACCTCATTGGCTTATGAGCTTAGAATTGTGTATGATGTCAACCAGCCTGAGTTCCATCAAAGGTTTGTAGTTATACGTCTGAGAGGACTAGAGCAATCCAGACCAGGCCCTGCTAACTTTAAACCCATACAAACACAATAACGCATACAGTACACGTCAAAAGTTTGGACACACTTTGCCATTTAAGTGAATGGGAAAGTGTGTCCAAACCTTTGACTGGTACTGTAAATAGTATAATAGAGTATAGCGCAGTGTAAGGTCTAGACATGACACAGCTATGTACTTTTTTTTATCTCATACAACTTTTTATTTTGAATATTTAGCCATGGGAAACTTCTCAACAAAACACAGATAAACAGTTGCACAAGATTCTGTCCATGTACACTTATTTTGTTCAGAATTGGTCAAATAACAAAACTATGTCCTTATAACATAGGTTTATATGTCCTAGAAATCATTTGTGTGTTTCGCTATCACAAGGGTAGCCTGAGATATTTTACAAATCATAGGAAGGTAAACTTGAGACGTTGCCATCGCGTGACAGGAGTCGAGGTAGGGCCCGATGCGGGGAGCGATAACTACACAGTCTCCTGTATGGCTCCAAGGATTTTCAGGACATTACGTACGACCTCGTTCGAGAGGCTTTTCCTTGCCAGCAGGACTATCTTTCCTCTGTAGCCCTCCCAGGAATGTTTCAATGTAAGAGGAAGGAAGCAGCAGTATAGGACCTTCTACTCAGAAGGTGTGCACTGCTGGAAGGTCTATCCCATGGTATGCTGCAGAGCCACGTTCATCACATGGTTTTGCCTGGTGTCTTTATTTTGTTTATAACTTTAAAATAGGAATGTATACAAATACATTTTGATAGTATGTCATTAAAATCTACCAAACACTCTTAGTTGACCTCTTATATTTTCAATGGATTAAACGTTAAATCTAGTTTGTGTTTGCCGCCCCCCCCCCCCCCAAACAAGTCCAGAAGTTATTAAATAACTAAATAAACGACTACGTTGGAAGATACATGTATTTATATATAATTAGCTGGTACTTCTGTTTTGCTTAATTGTAAACTGTATAATAAACAACATTGCCTCTGTGAATGCTGTATCTTAGAATTCTTTATGTGCAAGTTTTCCACAAATATCAAGGCTTTTTCTAGCCCCTGTGCTCTGAATAAAGCCAGTATTTTTCCACTCTCTCTTGCTCCCTCTCTCTCCGGAGGTAGAGGGGGTCATGTTCTGTTTGAGCTGTTCGCAGGGAGAAATTAGATCCTGTGTGGAGTATCCTAAGAATGTCTGGCATCTAAACCTCAACTCAGGGGCTGCTCTCAAGGCAGACAGATGATGTCACACATGGAAATGATATATGGCTGTTTGTAAATCAAAAACAAATACTCCAGTCCAAACAGGGGTGTTTACGTGTGCATGTGTAAACGTGTGAAAGAGGAAGGTGAGAGCGAGATCAAATACATATATATATAGAGAGAGAAAGACAGAGAAAGAGAGAGAGAGAGAGGGGGGGGGGGTTA
>JAVQIZ010220929.1:0-15312 GCA_036023535.2 Galaxias brevipinnis | reverse complement strand
GAGGGAGAGGGAGGGAGGTAGAGAGAGAGGGAGGTAGAGAGAGAGGAAGGGAGGGAGGGAGGTGGGGAGAGACAGAAGCAGAAGGAGAGGGGGAAGAAGAACATGATGGCGATAAGAAGGGAGGGGGGACATTGCTCTTTATCATACATTGGATATGCTGTTAGTGTGTTGTCTTTTTCCTGCCTTTAGCACAGCCAGACACACACACACACAGAGAGAGAGAGAGAGAGAGAGAGAGAGAGAGAGAGAGAGAGAGAGCGAGAGAGAGAGAGAGAGAATGACTGTGTTTGACTGTGTTTATGTTTAAAATCTCCTGTATTGACTCGAGGCTGAAGCAGCATTAGTCAAGCTAGGGGCTTCGTTCCCTTTCGTACATTTGACTCGGAGCAGCCTGCCGATCCCCATCTGGGGAGTCACAGTCCCCCTCCACGCTCCACGCTTCTGGACGCGTCAGCGTCCGTCTGCTTCGGTTCGTCGTGACGTGACCCAGTAATTGGCAGAGCAGAGATCCCTCGCAAGGCTTTGACAACAGGCCCCGTTTACTGTCTGAGTGCCCAGGTCGAGGTCCCTGTAAATCTTTCAGAGGCCTGATTAATCGTCTCAGAAGTGCCTCTCCGCCAGCTAAATAAATGATGAGCAAAGTGATGATTTTCTGTTGTCCAGTAAGCAGGGTGGCTGGGGAGAGGGGTCATCCATGAATTATCAGAGAGAAAGGGAGAGAGAGAGAGAGAGAGAGAGACAGAGAGAGCGAGAGAGCGAGAGAGAGAGAGTGAGAGAGAGATAAGGGAGAGAGAGAGATTGAATATTTATGTCGGCCAATAAATTGATGTTCTCAGCTGGGGTTGGTTTTACGGGGGCTGGGGTATGACTGCTGGTACGTGATTGCGATGATGCCGCGGCCTGCAATCATGAGGGGGTTGTTGGGGGTTTGTTGGGGGGTTTGGTGGCTGTCCGCTGGCTCTACCCCTGCTGTGTGTCCCGCTGAAGACCAGAGCAAGGCTTTTACTATGGATCAGAGACGAGCCGCTTTCTGAGGATACACGACAAACACAACACAGCCCATCAGGCAATCAAACTCTCTCACACACACACACACACACACATACACTCACTCACTCACACAACCCACACACGCATGGCAGGACTTTTTGCTCGACCATAACCATGTTACATTTACATAGGTAATCGGTTCAAATGTATCTGTGAAGCCCCGCCGCCCTACACACACACACACACTACTTTGATGACATCACAAAGGGGACGCAGCATGTCACTCAGTCTCTCTCTCTCTCTCTCTCTCTATCTCTCTCTTTCTCTCTCTCTCTGACCTCTCTACCTGAGTCTCCTGGGGTCTAACAGCTCAATGTGAGGTCACCGTTTGTCCGGCCAGAGTCTTAATACAAGCTGACAAGGATTCATCCCAGGGCCCGGCGTGCTGCCACTTACACAGACAGACAGACAGACAGGCAGGCAGGCAGGCAGGCAGGCAGGCGGGCAGGCAGGCGGGGAGGCAGGCAGGCAGGCAGGCAGGCAGACAGAGACAGGCAGACAGAGACAAACAGACAGACAGACAGAGACAGACAGACAGACAGACAGACAGACAGACAGACAGACAGACAGACAGACAGACAGATAGACAGACAGACAGACAGACTCCGACAGACTCAGACTCAGAGTCAGCACTCCCATATTCACCGTTTGCCAAGGCTTTTCTAATGGGACCACTTGGAGAAGCTACAGGGTTGGGCTGATGAAAGGGAATCAATAAACACAAGGCATCTGGAAGGTGTGGAAGTGGAGGTGCCTTTCCCACTACGTCTACTGATTTAGAACGAGACTCGTTGTTTTGGGGAGGAATTATTAATACAAGAGGGTGTTGTCGTGTAAAAAATTTTATAACTAATATGAACAAACTCCTCCTGTTTAGACTCACATACCTCCTGAATGAATCCACCTTATTCATTTTCTGATCCACCTTATTCAGCGATGGAATATTCGGCTGGAGCTCCTTGACGACCACAGCCCCCTAATTCTCCCCCCTCCTCATCGCCGTGCCTCCCACCGGGCATCCAAAATGAGGACTCCTTCAGGACGGTTGCTAGGCGATGGGCCCCTGATTAACAGAGGTGAGAGGTGGGAGGGAGAAGAGGAGGGGGCGGGGCGGGGGGAGGAAGGGGTGCTCCTTCCTCTGTGGAGCTATCACTAATTGACAGCTGCCTGCCCGGAGGGTTGTGGTCCAACCCCACACCCCCTGGTTCTACGCCGGGGCAGAGCTCCATCGCCCCCCGTAGGAGAGTGAGCAGGCCTGGGGAGAGTACCCTGTCTCTGGCCCTCTGCTGGGGGGAACAAGGACCAGACGTGTTTGGTCATGGAAGAGGAGGGCGGGGCAGTGGAAACGAGAGGAGGAAGGGGGGGTAGAAAGAGCAGAGGGCAAAGGGTTAGAAAGGGAGGAGGGGCACAGGATAAAATCAACACAGAGCACGGAGAGAGAGAGAGAGAGAGAGAGGCAGAGAAAGAGAGAGACGCAGAGAGAGAGACAGGGAGCGAGAGAGAGAGAAAAAAGATCGAGCGAGAGGAGAGCATGCGACAGACAGAGCAGGGGGACACAGCAAGGGGGGGAGTCAGGGCACGCCGTGCTGTTTGAGGAGGGAGTGAGTGAGGGAAGCAGGGAGGGGACGGGGGCTCCGTTTTGCCTCAGTGCCCGTCTGCCTCACCGTCACCATCTGGAGAGGTTCTCAACCGCGGGCCAAGCCTCTCCCCTCTCCAACTGGGACAATCTGATTAGACGCACCCCTTTCCAATAAAACTCAAATTAAAATGAGATTATTGTGATCAAACTTTGAGTTTGGAGACCGGTAATGAGTTAGGAGGAAGGGTTGGGATTTTGTATTAGGTGCGTGGGTGTGTGATATGTACTGCAAATGTTAGCTAACTTTGGTCTATCTCAAAATGCCTTTCAAATATTTGCTTGCCTGCCTGGATTTTAAACCAAGTGTCAGAAATATCTTTGAAAATCTGGGTAGTTATTTTATTGAGAAACTACCAACGTGCAAAAAAAAAAAAATTGCTGTTATCAAACGTAATCCAATATCACTATCTTTCAGTGGGATCATTATGAGTGTATTTAGTGTTATTATAATATTCTTTTATCGTTATCTTTGGCAAGCTGGTAGCGCTCTCTTGCCTTTCCACAAAGACTGAATGGGAACCAATTCAACTGAATGTCACCCCCCTTTCCCGTCTTTTAAGACAGGCAATTAAAAAGCCCACTCGTCAAATATTAACTCTGCTTAAACATATGGAGCCTGGCACAAGAAACGTAATACATCATAATATATTCAAAGTAATTAGCAAAAAGCACTTGATGCATACATTTCTTCCTCATCAAAAAATTGTCATGTGAGCATGTTTTATAAGTCCACATTCGCATGTTAGCATTCAATTCATATCCATAAGAATAATTTGAACTCATTGCTCAAAAGAAAAACAATCTGTTGCTTTTTTATAGAGAGAAATATGGAGAGCGCACATTTAAAATCCATACATCTTAGGCAAATGAACAAAACACAATTACCACCATGTCATTTCTACCCTGTGTAATCGTAATGAGTGATTGTTTTCACAGGAAGCATAAATTAAATTACAGTACGGGACGCGTTGGGCCTCATGATAAAGTGGCGGTCGCTCCTCTGTAATTATCTTCATATTACTGTAATTATTTGAAAGGGTGCAAAACGGATTATTCCCTTTTCCCCCTCATCCCGTCTGACTGCTGATCCGTCTTCAGCTTTGGCCTGAGACCTGTCACATCCAGTCGGCCGACACGTCTTCACGCAGGCTATGACTTTGCCACGCGATCAATAGCTCCTCGGCAGCAGAAATGCATCTCCTCCTGATTATAATGAAGATAGCCCGGTCATTTAAAATGCTAATGGCCAATTTCACCTAATAAGAGACGTCGAAGGCCCTCAGTTCATTAAAATTTAGAGGTGGAAAAGTCTATTCCAATTAGACCTCACCCTCCACCCCAAGCGTCAAACCCATTAGGATTTTAAGAAATGTCCCGTCTGGCCTGGCGTAAGTGCCGGCACACAAGGAAGTGCGTTTCAAACCTGAAGTGAGAGGTCATCGAGCAATGACATCAAAAAGGCACATTAGTACCACTCCTTTTCCATGACCTCATGGCACATTGCATTTATGCCACAGCCTCTTCTTCACAGGCGTCCATTAAAGTTACCAGAGGCAGTTTATCTATAGGAGGTGATTTTGGCGACCCTTACCGTTTTTTTAAACCCTATTCGGATTAATGTGACTGAGGGATGTTGGTGATAACAATGTAGCCGTGGTCCTCAGTAATTAAACACAAGGTTCCGGAAGATTTTCAGATACTCCCCGGATGTACACATCACTCATACGCTGTGCGCTCGCCGCTAGCTACTACAAACATATGCCATGCAACTTTCAACATATTTCTAGTTCTTTTGGTAGGCCTATATACAGACAATGGACTTCCTAGTGTACAAATAAAGTGTATGTGCTGGCTGGCCTATGTTGCTTACCTGTAGCTGACATTAAAATGCCCGATTGTGTGAGTTGGTGTGATCTTGCACTCCTGATAGGTCGGTTTCTCGACTTTGTATGGGCAGTCAAGTGGGAATATTTGTGGATGTAAGGTGATCCATACCCGTCAAAATGTAAGCCCCTCTCAAATTCCTCCATGACAGCTCCACTACTGAAAATGCGGCAAAATAAATCCCTTGAGAAATGCAGAAAATACCGCGAAAATATAGGCACTGCATCCGCACAGGACTAGAATTATCAGATGATTTTACTGGATTAAAGTCTGGAAATTCTGGAAACTACTGGACTGCGAAATAAATTACCAAATGACCCTACCTCCCCTAGAGAAACAAATCCCGTCCGAATAAGGCCTTTGGTGTAATTATTTTTACCTAAACATTGCAAAGATGACATGCAGAATCTTTGTGGACACTGAATATCGCGAGCACAATCAAGGACTATACCCCAAGTCTGGACATCTCTTCCTGATTTAGTGACACACTTCCTTGTGTCTAAAAGCAATTCGTCACAGTGTTGCTGGAGATGGTACCCGGTGGCAGACAAAAGTAGTGTTAACATTGAGACTTCAATAGGACTCATCTGAACAGCAATTAGTTTTTCATTCTCCTATATACATTACAATGTGCTATCAGAATAAATTTATATATATATATATATATATATATATATATATATATATATATATTTATATAATTTGATAATATAAAAAGGTTGCCTATAGTTGCTTTAAGGTTTTTCAGGACTCTTGTCTCTTTTTTGTTATTTTCCTATAAATCCCTTGTTTCTATCTTGTAGTTGTGTTTTAGAGACCTGTTAGACAGCAAAGGAAGACCTTCGTAATGAGGAAGACAACATGGTCAGGAGTTCCATACTGTGACATGTATGAGGGGCCCTAAGACAACTGTACCCTAAGATTGGACATACATGTAACCGAAATACATTAGAATAAAAACATGTTCCATCCTTTCCTGGTCTGTCAGTAGCTAAAAGAAGTTGTTTTGCTAGTCCACAGAGGGGCATGTGGAAGCTGGAAATAAAATCCAACAGGCTTTTAATCAATTCTTGTACTCCTTCTATATAAGACCCTTGACGACAGTCATCGACAGTATATGAGTTAGCCTCCCAATATACAGTGTGCTACATTTCTCTGAGAGAGGCAATGTTTAGCTTGGATAAAACCAACCAAATCAACCTACTAACCAAACCAACTAAACCAATCAGTTTGTGTGTGTATGTATAAAGCAAAGTTATTCCAACAATGAGAGTAGATGAGCCACCTCATTTAAACTGAGTTGATAAAGCTGGAAGAAGGAATGCAGAAGGCTTGAATTCGATATAAATAGAGGTTGATTGGCTTTATACAACATAGGCCTTCTTCATGACCATGGCTAATAGACTAGAAAAATAGACAGGACAGTTTCCGCTTGTGCGTGCGTGTGTTTGTGTGCGTGTGTGCGCACTGCCATGCTCAAAGAATAAAGATGAACTCTACACCACTCCTTCCATGTTTTTAAAAAAATAGAACACATGGAAAAATCAAGTTTCCGTTTCATCACCATCCTCATCACTTTGTTCCAGAAATGTTGTATATTGTCAATTAACTCATAGCCAACGGACTCGCCATGTCCCCGTGTGATACTGAGCGCACGCGACTTCCAATATCACACTTTTCCTTTTGATTTCAACATGAAGAGCAGCTTTCCTGAGAGACGGCGATGTCTGGTATATCGAGTCACGGTTGCGTGTCAGCGCTCGGTGTGCGAGCGCACAGACTCGGCATTAGCATACCAAATCAAACGACACAAACGGCTCTGCCAGGGAAATGTACACACAAACCTCGTGCAGTTCACCGCTCGGTCACCTCCGTCAACTCAACGGGAAGAAAAGGCGGGGAAATCACTTTTCTTAACTTCTGCCTCATGTCAGAGAGGCTGTGGAGCTCGGCTCTTTATACTCACGGAAGCAGTGGAAATGAATTACTCCGGGGTATAAGCCTCGATTTGAGGTGAGTGAAGTACAGTGTTCCATTGAGAACACATTGGACTATATTATAATGTCCAACGGAACACTTGAGGGAATTGATTGTGTCAGCCTTAGTGGTAGAAACCAGACTTTCGTCACATATAACAACATATAGTTTAATATACACACTACCTCTCTTGGCCTAGCAGGGGGAATAAAAACGTACAGCCTCTTTTGAGCACCGAACCTCACATTCACAGGGAAGCACAGAGTTGAGTGAACCCGGTGACTTGTTCAAGCCCCAGCTTGATAAACTACCTCCGCGGCCTCATTGGCATGCGTGCCGAGGGCCGGAGGAGGCGACGCTTGTTACCATAAGGATGTTTTTACGCCGTCGGTGCCACTCTTAGCGGGCCTGATTAGGTCGCCTTTTGAAGGGGAGCCGAAACAAGTGGGAGAGTAGCTGAGGTTCCCCACGTCCCCTTTGCGAAAGGCAGACATGGCTGAGCGAGCCCTGAACCACCTCCGCTTACCTCGGCGCGGCAAATGGAGCGGAGGGGCCCCGGAAAACGCAGCGGTGATACCGAGGAGTCTGTCATTGATTTCAGCCTCTTTTAGAAGAACTCGCGGGCGTCCTCTCACAGGGTATGAGCAGGTCTGCTCAGAAAAGAAATTTACAGTTTATATATATAAAGACATGGGAAATTGTGGCTCGAATCGATTGTGTTCGACCCTGCCAAGTGCCTCCGTGAACATTCAGCCAGCCCAGCGAGCAGTGAATGAAACTCAGCTTGGTCCCCGACTCACACAACGGTCGCCGATACACTTTCCCTGCCCCATGTGTCTTGTACGGGCACACACGCTTTGTGCAGCAGATCTGATGGCTGTGAGTGAGGCTGTGGGCAGCAGCCTACGTGGAGTACCCCCTCCCCCCTCACAGGAGAAAGCTTCCCTTGTCCGAGGGGGGGCTGAATAGCAGCCAAGGAAGGCGGTTAGTGACCCCATGACCCCGCCGATGCAGGGTGGGATTAGATCAGGATGGCTTGGGCCCGGGCCAGTGCTTAGCCATAACATTCTGGCCCGAGATAACATCGATTATTTTTGGTGCTTTTTTTAATTGCAGAGGGAGGGAGTGCGCCTATGTCCCCGTTTCTATGTTGAATCTCTTCAAAGGGGTCACAGCCAAACTTGACCTCAGACATCAAACAGAGCTTAATGTGATTACGCTGTGCCGAGGATGGAAGAAATAAGTCAAGGCTGGAGGGGGAAGCTGCCAACACTTTAGACTCTCATGGTTGTGGCTTGTGTATAAAGTGCTCTATTCTATTTTTCTCCTTGTCAGCCATATTACTTGACATTTTTGGAGATAAACAACTGCAAAATTCCGGTTCGCAAAACCTGCCCATGATATCTGTTATCGATGTGTGTATATGTTTATGTCTCTGTGTGTGTACGTGTGTGTATGAGTATGCGTGCGTGTATGTGTGTGTGTGAGAGAGGGAACATATTTGTATGTGTGTGTTGCCTGCCTGTTCATTGTAATTCAACGTTGCAAAAGGCACCTCTTAATCCCTGCCACATTTGCATAATGACTATTTCCGACTGCTTAACACACTCTGAGTCTCGGCTAAACAAGATAGCATGAGTAGCAGCAACCTAAAGAAGCAGAGAGACAAGCAGACAGTCAGCCTCAAGAGAAACAAGATGAACGACGGACGAGCAGCGACCGCCACCGTCACCCTTACACGTGAGACACACTCCACCGCTACCTTTTCCTCCGTCATCATTAATTAAAAGGCTCTCCGAACGAGCACATGCCTTATTTGTTAGTTAAAGAGCAGGACAGATTAATTACATCAGTCGAGAGCGTGATTTGTTTAGGTTTTTTTTTCCTCTTCTGTCTCCTGCCTCAGGCCCTGGTACTCTGTCTTGCCATTCTAATGGTACATGGAGAAGTCGTTTGGGGCATCAGGTCGGCGGTGCTCAAGGTAACCTCGCCAGTGAGATGGGCAGAGCAGCAGCCCTGGCGCACCCCCGTGTTTTCTGAGGCATGGCTTTGAAGGCCAAAGGTGTAATGACAAGTCCATCATCCCAGGGAGAAAAATGAGCGGCAAACTCACATTCAGCAAGTTTGGCTGCCTGGCTAAAATGGCAACAAAAAACAAAAAAAGGTTACGGTCCGTGTTTTACTCAGTAACTACCCTAATTTTATCCAGCCCAGCCAGCCAGCCAGCCTAAGCTGAGATGTATTTATTTAATGTTTACTACCATATCCATGTTCACGACTTAAGTTGTGGTGTCCCAAATAAACCGTACAATATAAAAATATATGTATATAAAAAGAGTAATAACAGTTGAATAATTTGGTGCTAAATCCAATTGCTGTGTCCTGATACAGAAAAAAAAAACTGCCTCTCCCTTCTCATATTAGAATCCATTAGTTATTTCTAAATTGCCATTTCAGCACAGACGCCCCGATATCCTTTTGATCCCATACATAAAGAGTGTCGGACATGCTTAGCCCACTCACGTGTCTGGAGTTTACATTTATGCCATACCTGTTCAGCACACACTAATGAGGCAATTATTTAGACAGCACGACAGCGCGTGTATCGGGGGGTTGATGCCACAGGGTCCTGGTCGCGCGGGGATTAATATGGCTAGCCAGACTTCAGAGACGGGAAAGCAAACAGGAAGGGAAGCTTTCACACCAGTGTAATGAAGAAGATTTTTTTTGTAATTTTTTTTTTTTATAATAATGAATGATAAATAAATAATGACTTCTGCAATAAATTAGCTAGGAGAAGAAAGATTTGCTTCAGAGACGTTCATGGAATGCATTTTAAACACTGGGCCATGGAACAAAATGTCAGTCATAGTGGCACTAGTCTTCATCCATGCTGATAGGCCAGCAATCCCGTAGTATAATTACACTGTGAGATAAAAACAAAACATTGGGGATATCGCTCACTTTCTTTGAATAATATCATCATATGGGGGCTCATGGGATTTATAAGTCTTATAAACACTCAATTCTTAAAGATAATTTTGGACCCTAGACAGTGTTGTGGCCAAATTTGGGCATCCTAGCAGATGTTCTGGCCTGGGATGTGGTTCAGGGGTGAGGGGATTGTCAGAGCGAGGGCCAGGTCACCAAGGAGACAGTATATGCCTTTTGGAGACACTGAGGGCGAGAAGTGTGTATTTTAAGTCATAACATTAAGTCTTGTCTTAGATTCCTGCGTATGCGTCTTTAGATATGCTGATTATTAACATGTGATCCATCTTGTCCAATGGAATGATTGTTTATCTTATAGACCTATATACTCGTTAGAACCTTGTCAAGTAATCAGAACTTGCTATGTCGTTAGACTGTAGTATTTTCTCTGTGTACAGACTCTGACTCAGACTCTGTAGTCATCCTTAAAATTGTACTTAATCTTTTCATGGTTTCTCCCTCATTAATTGGTTATATTCTGTCATAGATTGAAATTATCCATTACAACAGTGAATACTTTTTAACACAACATGACTGAAATCTTTGCCAACTTGAAAGTGCAAGCCAAAACACAAATGTTGAAGCAAGCTATATGTGTGTGCTTGATCAGTTGTGTGCCTTTTTTTCTGCTGCGGTAAGATAAACCTGATAGAGGCGATTAGGAATAGCACACACACACACACACACACACACAGTCCATAGTCTAGCTGCAGTAATCAGAGCAAAATCAATCAGCTACCTAAGGGATTGAATGCCCCAAAAGTGTACACTCACAATATGCACTTGTCTTCAGGTTTCACTAAATGAAACTGTAATTGCATAATCGTCAGCATCTTAAGTGCAGGGTAATGACCGTGTTTTATCGTACACTGTGGAGTTGGTAATGCCTTCATACTGAGGACCTTTCCCCTGTGTCTTAAATGGTTTGGTGTGGTACACCATACCTGTTTCCAGGTTTGTATCTGAGGTCAAATAAGAATGCTGTTGATAAAGCTGTAACATGAGATTTCTTTCTCAATTCTGAATTCATGATCCAAATCTTTTAACATCAAAGGCATTGAATCACATTATTTATTTTTTTCCTTCGCAGAGAGCATAAGTCATGTCAGATGTGTTGCTTCATAAAATAAATGTTAAAAGCATAACCTGTGACCGGTAAAAGATTGGAAACTTTTTTCTGACAATTTCTGTAATTCCCATCTTGAGACCAGGGGGTTTGACTTCATTCAAATAAGGTGCTGTGAAAAGAAATGCTTAAGACGCCCACATTGCCTCTCCATTAGACTTGAGTTTTCTGTCGGCAGTTGCCAGGCAGCGTGTCGATGAAAGGCGCGAGGGGACGACACTACGAAGAGCGCACAGACAGAAAGCAATCCGAGGAAAAAAGTTGTTGAAGAGCCGGACTAAATCGTCACAGCGTCAACATACTATCGCCGTGGCAATACCACCAAGAAGAAAAAAACTAAAAAAACATGAACGAGTTGCCCCATCTCATTTGTTTACATAAAAGCCAGGGTTAGGTTGAAATGACCTCGATAATTGTACTGCTTCTCTCGACATTCTCTGTCCTCCCTCACAATGACGCTTCCGAGGGCCGTTTTTCATGTGCCTTCAGTTAAAGTTAGGCATTAATATCCACGTATGACCTTTTGGATGAGCTACAACATTACTCTTCAGCCTTCCTCCCTGTCTGGTGTGGACATAGAGTAATGCGTTGCTTGACCGCTGGGCTGACCCGTACGCAGGCATTAGAACGTGGACCACATGTCTTGTCTGTGTCCGTCGCGTTCATGGAAAACACGCAGTAAAGCCTGAAAGAAATCCAAAGCCACTTCTGTGTAGGAAGTCTTATCTCTGCGCAGGCATGCAATATGGAGGCAATTGGTGGTATCTGCGCTGTTCTTCCGAACATGTGCTCAAGCTACACACATGTATATGAATAACCCCGCACACACACACACACACACAGAACACACAGAACACACACACAGACTGACTCACAAACGCTCTTCACCCTTCAGATAACATTGAACTCCGTTATTGTTTTTGTGCGCTTCCTCCGTAGACTGAAACGCTTGATTGACAAGTTCAAATAACTGGAAACATTAGCATCTTCATTTGGATGACATTCTCATTTTGTTAAAGTCTCCGCGCTCTTCCAAGGGGGATGCTACTAATAAAGATACGGTATGCATGTTACCCAACAAGCCCTTCCTTATAACCTAATTGCTTTTGGTTCAATAGCTTAAAAAGTCATTAATTATTGGGCCAGTTTGTAATGGAGGTTAAGGTGGCTCTTTGGCCAAGGTAATGAGGCGGCGAGCCCAGCATCCAGGCAGATTTGATGGGATAATAGGCCGGGTGAATACCATTGTATTTTTTTCTCCAGTCTTGCTCTATGATGGCACGAGGAATGAAAAGAGGAGCCCTTTCAGGTGGGTCGGAAAAAAAAAAAGAGGAAAAACATAGAAAGAGGCAAAGATAATTGAATTCCAAAGTGCTATTTGTATAGCTGGCAGCATATTATCTGTGAGGTGTAAATGGCCTCAGTCCAATATGGACGACAGCAAAAATAATGTGTACCGCGGTAACACAAAAACCTAATGTGTTCGTACGTTTCAAATGCACATTGCTCGTCCTCCATGTTCTTCATTGGTTTGTCAATGGTAGATGGTTGGATGGGTTTGTGTTTCGATGTAGGCCTGCCTTCTTATTATATGTTTCACATCACAGCTCCTGAGTTGTTGTTTCTCGGCTTTGCAAGGTATTGATTACCTGTTGGAACTTTCAGCCCCTTTTTCACCCACATACATTTGGTAAATACTACTTCACAAGTTTCAAAGGCATACTCATCTTCTGCCAGGCTAGCAACACACCATCTGTAAAATAAATATAAGCAGGCTGTCACACATGTAACGCAAATAACACACATATGAAGAAATAAATCAATGGCACTTTAACCAATCTTTGCTTTGGAACACGCATTGAAATCACATGTTCCAGCTGAAATTGCTTTGTTAAACACATAACCACCATTCACCATTCCGTCCAAAGTGTTTTCGGTCAAGCTCACCAACAGACACAGCCAGTCCTAACCACAGACACGACCACAGAGCCCCTTCAGCCCAACGTTGTTGCATATTAACCTTTGAACCCTGCCAGATCCAATGGCAAGATGTCAGAGGTCAACGCCCGAGAGGAGAAACGACAAAAGAGGAACGGCGACAGAGAAGGAGAGAAGGAAGCCAAAGGGAGGATGTTGGTGGAGGTGCAGCGACAGTGATGGCTTTAGAACGTTGACTTTGCAAGCGCTTGGTTCGCCTCACCTTTAATGAGATTGAGGATAGTCTTTCAGCACGGAGGGGGGTGGGTGGAGAGAGGAGATGGGAATGCCAGAGCTCAGCACTTTGTTTGGTGGAGCTTTGAGAGCTTCCTCTGTCAGGTTCAGGTTGCCTGTGCCCCCAGTTCATCCTCGTTGTCTCCACACTCCCCTCCCCCCAGGAGGGCTCAACGCTGCCTGGGGGATCTACGGGACAGATCCGCTCCGGCTCTCTCCTTCCACTGCTCCACCTCTGGGAACTTCCTGGCTTCTTGTGACTCCACCGTGGTGGGTGTATCCCGATGCAAAATTAATCATGATTACAAACACGCACACACGCACGCACATTAGACGAAAACACCTTGAACAAACAGGCTCATGCACACACACACACACACACACACATCACACACACACACACATCACACACACACGTACTTCAAACTTCAAGGAGGGCTTTACCCATCATCTTCAAAGTGTGTTGGATTTGTTTTATCCTGTCAGACCACATGCTGTTCTGTTTATTGAATTATAGAAAGTACAACTCGGGGTATGTATAACGCACGATGCATATGCTAGCTGCCAACAAAGTATCTGTTTATCGTCTCATGTCACATGTATCAACCAAGTCCCTGAAAAGTTGACAAATAGGAACACTGTGTTTGAAAACCTAGTGTTCTGAAGTTCACATATTAGAGTCAGGAGTGTTATGCAGACACGTTCTTTGAGTGAGCTTTTTATAACGTTGCTTTGTTTAGTGACATGTAAACAAAGGCATGTATTCTTTTGTTTATTATTCAGTCATATACCTTTTCACCGGGAAGCTAAACTAAGCATATTATTATATTTCAATTCTCACTGGTAAGTCTATCTCTTGTTCTCTGCATCATTCTCTATGAAGTCAAAAGTTTCAGTAAAAATATAAAAGAACTGTGAATATGTACAACCTACCTGATTTTGACACTGAACGTTATATAATTTTTTTGAGGCAACGTAATCTAAGGATGTTTTTTTTTATGATTATATTAAATATTAAGTGAAATTAAAGTTGAAACGCTGGTTAGTCTGTCTCACCTAAAAATATTAAGTATTTATTTACGGACATCAATTTCGTCACCATCTGAACAAGATGGAACAAATCTGTGCGAAATGGTAAATAAGATAAGAGAAACATGATGCACAGTTTTGTTGTTATTGATTTTGGTTGAGACTCTTGCCTGCTCAAAATGTCACTCTCACTTCAAACGGACAGGGAGCATAGAGGAAGTTACTAGCTGGAAGCCCTTCTGATCAAAGGCAAAGATTTTAGCTAACATTTAAACACAGGTTACACATACACTCACACACATACAAATCGGCACACACACACATGCACAAAAGACGCACATGCGCACACATTCTCACTCTGCACCTAGCCTAGATCCAATGTCAGTGGGGTCAAGGGTCAAAAGCAGGTCTTTGTGAAGATCAGAAGCGGGAGACACACGAGGAGTTTGACAACACCTGCTTCGTGACGGCTCGGCTTCACAGAGCTGTCACTCGAGCACCATCGGCCTATCCCAGCATCCCCAGGTCTCTAAGTCCGCCTCGTTACGTAACCACTGGGTCCCAATGCTTCATACACTGTGGGTCTGTTTTGAGTTATAACAGGCTGTTCTCTGGGTTATGATGTGTGTCGTTTATCAACGGGGTAAAGCAGCAAAGTCAGCTGTCCAAAGCCCACATCTGTTAGGGTAGATTTCATTTGGACCAGTGGAGGTCGGGAAAGAGATGAAGCAAAACCAGGAAGCAGCGGAAAAGTCCTGCTCTCGCACACACACACACACACACGCACACACACACACACACGCGCGCGCGCTGCTGTCTGCCGCCTCTAAAGAGGAATGGCCAGTCCAGACTCAGGCCAAAGCACCCCGAGGGCCTTTTGCTTTGCCGCCATATTAAATTAAAACGACTTCACTTTCCACAGCAAATGGAAAAGGGAAGCGCTTCAGTGAGTCGGCTCCACATAGGAGCAGGGTCCTGCTGCTGTACACAGACCCACACCGAGCCCCATCTCACTCTCACACACATACACTCTCTGTCTCTATCTCTCTCTAGCTCTCGCTCTCTCTCTCTCACACACACACATACACTCTCTGTCTCTCTCTCTCTCTCTCTCTTTCTCTCTCTCTCTCTCTATCTCTTTCTCTCTCTCCTCTCTACCCCTCTCTCTCTCGCTCCCCCTCAGTCCCTTTCTCTGTTAGTCTCCCACTCCTTCTCTCTACCCCTCCCTCTCTCCCCCTGCTCTCTGTTTCTCTCCCTCTCCTCCTCCTTACCCTTGTGTCTCACTCTCTCTTGTTTTCTCTTTCTTTTTCCCTCTGTCCTCTCTGTCTTTCTACATCTCCTACTCCCTACCCCCCTCTCTCTCTCTCCCTCTCTCTCTCTCTCTCTCTCTCTCTCTCTCTCGCTC
>JAVQIZ010220910.1:0-49624 GCA_036023535.2 Galaxias brevipinnis | reverse complement strand
ACCAACAAAAACGTCGTATTTGTGGTGATTCAAACAGTTTCAAAACGCTACACAGCGCGATTTTAGTCGCCGCTGCGTGAATTGTGTCCCGTTAAGACTACATTGCAGCGGTTGGAGTTGTCTAGCCTAGTGATGGTGTCTGTACATAAAGATACACTGAAACATTTTACAGAGCTTAAGAAGTACACAAGGAATCACAATTCCAGTTGTATGTTTTCAATCAGACAGCAATCCAAAGCAAGCTTGGAACAGTGTAGAGAAAATAATTCAGCAAAATGTTCTAGTCTATGTTACGTATTATTTTTTTATTTGCTTAACTATAGTCAGAACAACATCCACATCCAGTGAAATAGGAATTGTGTCACATTTGAGAATGCCCTATTTTTTTTTTTACATTTCGTTGGCTACAGAAAGTTTTAAAGTTATAAAAGCAATATCAGGAGGTATAGTATGTTTATTTCACTTAATAGAATAGTCTTTTTGATATTACCTTATTGCCATGTCTAGTTGTCTTGACGAAAGCAGATCGTTTTTACAACCATTCAGGTATGTATGCATGGTATATTTTTAATCCAACTAATGTACTGACTTGCTGAAGAAATAGCTGAAGCGTACTACACAGATTTATTGAAGTAGTCACTACAGCATCTCTATCTTGTGACCATGGATGGATCAGCAGACTTTGTGAAGTGTTTTGAAACAGGATGTCGCTGGTCAACCTTATTGCAGCCTTCTTGAGAATTTGGAAACATTTTCAAAACCGCTGGCAGTGTCAATGGTGTGGTAAAACGGTGGCTGTCTGGTGGATGAACATTCGCAAATTTCTGTCACTATTCATGGTACTTTTTGTAATGTTTCTCAATTCTGTATGGGCAATCTGCATTGCATGGTGTTGTTTCAACATTGCCTTGGGTGTTGATTTGGGTCTAATTTGAAACTGATTACGCCAAGAACTTTGCAATAAAATATAGTTTTTTCAAACAGAATTTAGAATTTTAACTTTGTTACTTCAAAGTAGCGAGAATACTAGTTACGTACAACATTTAGATACACATGCAGTTTACAAATTAGCTGTTTGGATGATGTTTAGAAGCTATTATGATGTTGTTTTTAACTAGCTAAGCTAAAATACACGGCTTTCTAATCAAACTGAAAAGAAATAAAAATGCATTACTCTAAAACTACCCAAAAATATATGTAAAGTCTATCTAAAGAAATGTTGGGACGTGTCTGAGAGATACAGAAATAAGGTACTTCTTTCTAAGAAAGGAAGACGGCTATTCTTTTATGTTGTATGACACATTTGAACAGCATAAGGGATACATTGTTTTTAAAGACGCAACAGCTTGAACAATAGGCAGAAAAACATTTGAGTAATAATAACAAATATTCAAGATTATAGTTGTTATCTTGATTACAGTGTGTATTTGCTTTAATTTTCTTATTGTCAGGCTCTTTCACTGGGGAAGAAGTTCAACATTTCAAATAGTCAGCCTGAGAAATAAATCTTATCTGCACAAGCTCTACTCATAGATTTTCGTTCCACAGTTTTTCCCCGGTTATATTGATGTTGGTTACAATACTTCCAATAGAAATATAAAACCTAGAAGCCCTAAAGATATATGGTGAAAGTTCAGTATACATCTGAAATCAAAATTTGGTGTAAGATAAAAAAATTGTTTTTATAATTTCTTACACATTCCAGAACAAATGTATCGCAATAATTGTGACCTGAAAACAAGAAAACATTTAGAATTTACTCACTCTAGTTTTTGGCTTGACTTCCTTTGTATCTACATCTGATTGCCCACAGTAATAAATACACTCAATGATAAACTCCTGGTTTAGACAGTAGATGAACAGTAGGTGACGCCACAGACTTGCGGTTGTATTACAGTGAATTGTGAGGCTGGTGCTGGATGAAGCTCTCAACAGCCTGATTTCCAATTGATGTGTAAACAGGGCTAAGTGGTGCCTGTTTAATCTCTGAAATGTTTCTTGTATTTTACCCTGTATTTTAGGTTATAATTTACACTAATAGTCTAAATTATGTTACAAGATGTAAATAACATTGTATGCTGTTAATTATTAATTTATTGTGCTTGTCTAATTTTCACGAACCTATGAACTTATGAATGATTTTCATAAATGTAGTCTCATAGATGACTGTAGCGGAAAATAAATAACTTGAAATGACTCTGTCCATGTTATATTGACAGTTTCACCTCATCGCACCTAACTTGTCAAAACGCAGCCTATAATATCTCCTTTCTTCCAGGGCCAGCCACGGGGTTTGGAATAGCTATAAGGACTTGGACAGCTGTCTGGGAGTTCAAATCTGGGGCAGGGGCGGACAGGACCACACCTCGCCCATCTGGGACCAGCAGACCGCTCCCGTGTCAAGGGCATGAATCCACAACAGGTGTCCAAGACTTACTACTCTGAGTGTGGACAACATGGGCACAGAGGCGGTATGCTCCATCAGCAATCATATAGCTGACACGCTGCTCCCCATCAGATTATGTTGGAAGGTGCTGGCAGATAAACATCTAGTTGACATTTCTAATCAAATGTAATAAGATATGGATTGATTATGGAATTTGCTCAATCTGTTATGTGGTATTGATTATATTTACTACTACTACTAACAATAATACCAATGCCACCTATAACTAAAGCAATAATAAAAAGTAAACAAGTTAATAAAAAGTTAAGTTGATTAATGCAATTTGAGCTATGTACTATATGAGTATTTGTAGCAATACATATCTTTATAGGGAATAAAATATTGGGAACTTAATTGTCAAATGAATGATTCTGGAGCGATTGCGTTTTATGTCCAGTAGAGGGCCTGCTGCTATAAATAAACGTGCGTCTGAGGACAGTGCACCTTACATTCTCCTCAAGTAAACTCTGTGAACCTCCCCATGAGTTTATGTTTATATTGCAGATATACCCAACAACAGGCCAGAATGATGAGGCGTGGTCATGAATCCTGGAGGGGAGGGGGGGGGGACGACGACGACACGACACACATCAGGGGAGAAGAGGAGGCTCTTGGTAGCCAGTTATATTTAGGAGTGATGATGAGGCTGTCCTGGTGCCCCGCCAACCACAGGCCTCCACCCTGCAGCTTAGCCTAAGTGGACAGGGTGGAATGCTTTTGATCTCTTGTTTCTGTATGTTCAGCGTCCCCTCCCATCTCTGTTCCCCGTGCCATGCTTAATGATGGCTAAATGAGGGCCGCTGAATCCATACTTTAAATCTTTTTCTCCAAGGTCAGGTTGATGGTAATCGTCATGACATCAGTCTGTGTGTGCTGGCTCAGCCCTGAGCGAGGGAGTGGACACCTGCAACACAAAGAGAGAGCGACAGAGTGGAACGAGACGAACCCTGAAGCACTGGGCTTTTAACTATGTGTGTTTGTTAGGGTGTCTTTGGGGATGTTTGTGAGCTGCAGTGTGTGTGCTTTACTGTTCACAATAGTTTTGTGTGTGGATGTGTATAGTGTGTGTGTGTGTGTGTGTGTAAATGTACACACATACTTTTGCCTCTGTGTGGTGGGCCTGTGGAGGTGGCCCTTTAACCCCACCCTAACCCAGCAGGAGAGCAGCAGACTGAGGTGTGAAGTGGTCAGGGAAGGACCAGGATTATAGACCTGGCCCGCATTACAATAGAGGTGGGACCCGCAAGAAGTCTCTGTGTGACTCCACTAAGCAGCCATTATGAATGGAGCCTGTTGTTAGGAATGATATGTCATTAAGAAGCTCAAAGAAAAGGGGAAAGGTCCCTGTTGGGTCTAAATGTGTCCCACGGTTAAAACAGTGGGCCATTAAAGACGAGTTAGACCAGAAGATAAGAGGCAGGGTTGATAGGCCAGAGAAGAGCTCTGCATTTCACACCCACCCTCTATGTTGTGGACATGTAGGCTGCAGATAATAGCATTGAAGCGCTGGCAAAGGATGCTCTCGCATTCTTGTCCACTGACTTTATTTATTATTTATCAATGAGACATGACAAAAGCTGGTTGCAATTTTTACATCTGTAACGGTACTACTCATTTTTAACTCATTTTATATCTTGATCTAGAATTGATCTTTGATAACGCTATAATTAACCAACTCCAAGTGAAATAGTGTATATCATAGGTATATGGGAAACTGTGGATAGGAGTTAGCTATCTTTATTTTCATTCATTAGGATTTAGAACAATAATGTAAATTCCTTATGTTCCACGCCAAGCACAATATATTGTTGTTTTTATGATGGTGTTGCCGTGGTATGAGGAGTCAGGGTTTTGGGTTTTCACATGGGTCTAGTTGTTATATTTCACCAACGATAGGTTAACAGCACATTGGATCGTGATCTCCTTCTTTTCTTCTGTTGTTGTGTGGCTCCTAGGCCTACACAGAACTGTGTTGCTTCAACGGGAAGGGGTTCAATATTGCCTCGCACAAAGTTAACTTAAGTTCTTACTGTACATTGGGATTCTGGTGATGTCCACATGTCTGGAACCGCAAAATGGGCTGGTACTGTTTCTCACTGTGTTCTCAGTTGTCAGTTTGAGTCATTGGGGATCGACTCCTGTACTTGTTTTTATGTACTTTTCTATGATGTTTGTGTTGTTGTAGATAATTCATGCTCAGTTAACTTACCTGGTTAAAAAAATGACATTTGTTTTTACAATGTATCTAATGGAGACACAAATCGTGAAAGATTGTTCATGGATGACAACAACCTGTCACACAGTCATGCACATGCATCCATAGAAGTAGATTGAACAGACTGGTTTAACGAAATGCTTTAACATGAGAACTTGAGGCCCATACTGTGTTTACATATGTGTGTTGGGTACATTGTATTTAGATATAGCATATATCATAGACAGCTTAATGACATGTCAGGTTAGAAATGAAGATTCACATTATTGTTAAATTGGGAAAAATACACATAGTTGGATTACAAGTGCTGTGTCAGTAGCCAAGCAGGACTTAAGGAGTGTGGTGGTATTAGTAGAGGTGCTCTAACGCAGCTTAATAGATCACATTCATGCGATGCCACATAGGACTGGCATTCCTGGAGGGCTGGGGCATGTAGAAAGGGCAGTGCAGGCATCGCTGGCACGCTGGGGTGGAGTTCAAGAGTGTCAGCTGCCGATGAACTTCAACTGGCTGAGCAACATGATGGAGGGCACGGCTGAGGAGGTGGGCCGTGGAGAGGAGGAGCAGGGAAGAGCAGGGACTAGGAGGTGGACCGTGGAGAGGAGGAGCAGTGAGTTGACGGAGGGGAGAGGCATGCTGTGAGTTCCAATCCTACGTACGTTAGTGACCTGTTCATTGGGATGTCTGTCTCTTCACGTCCTGATACACTGATTGAATGAGTACATTTGACTTCAGGATGAGTTTACCATGTGCTTTCAGATTGCACCATGACCCATTGGTCATGAAAATATCAAAGGGTTACAGCCAATTTCATGAAAATAAATCATGGCTACATCAGCAAACTAGCTGAGCAGAGAACATGACGGCAGTGAGCAAATTAAAACGTCCTTTAGAATGACGGCTCAACAAACTCTTTCTTACAAAAAACAAATACCAATCCAAACAGGTAACAAACTGTAAATTTGTTGAGAACCAAATCAATAGAAGCAGGACATTTAAGAAGGTATTTCAGCAACTTTAAAAATCTTAGCTGTTAAGCACTATAATTAGTGTTGGAGTAAGAGTATTAAAAAGTACTGCAAGGTTCCTGGTAAAAAACAATTCACTGGTTGATGTTTGGCTTTCATAAGGGTGTTTTCTGAGCAGTCTGTGAATGTGCTGAGGAATTGTAGGATTGACTAAGCTATTTCAATCACTGGGATTCAGAGGCAAACACTATCATTAGCAAAACAATGAAAATACACATTTGTCCAAATAATTATGAAATATACATACATTACATCTATAAAGCTTCTTTCAAAGATTTCAAGGACAACTGTTATGCATTTTCCCTCCGTCTACAAATCAACCACAAAGGACATGCAAGCTCAGACATAAACACGCACACACGCACACACGTGCGAGCACGCATATAAACAAACCCACACAGCACACTGAGCCATGAGGAGGAGAACAGAGGAGAACAGAGGGGGGAGGGGCTGGAGGAGGGTGATGTCATTTCATAGAGCCTCAGACGGTTAATCCGGGTTTGAGATAATGGTGACATTTTAGGGAGGATGATGTCATCCTTCCATTGCTCCCTCCCTCCCCCACCCTCAATCCCTCTGTACCACCTCCCTCCTCCTCCTGCTTTCTTACCCCCCCCTGTTAGAGGTGCAGGTGGCTGCCAAGGCTCTTTGAATGCTACTGCTGGCGAATTACCTTTCAAATAGGCAGTGAGGACCAGGGTGTGCACTCCACCCTCGCTGTGTCCCTGGCTGGATTGTAAGAGCCTGTAAATGAGTGTGTGTGTGTATGTGTGTGTATGTGTGTGTGTGTGTGTGTGTGTGTTTTGTCTCCCTTTGAAATCTCACAGACCATGCTTTCTGTCTCCAGTGTTTGTGCATGTAGCACCCGTTTGTGTCTTTAAGTCAGGGAATGTTTTAATTTGTTGTACCCGTTGTAAGTGAACAGGTATTGTGTTAAGACCCACCAGACAGAAAGCTGCCTGAGTGTTACTGCTAACCACATTCTGCTCCTGTGAATCAGGTTCTGCTTATTTCAAGTTTCCAAAAATTTCCCCTCCTGAATAGAAAAACATGCAAAAAAAAACGTCAAGCGAATATCAAAACCCATGTCACTGTATCACCACTGTGCTATCCAGGCAGGCTTTCCAGCCTTTGTCTTTCATGGAGACAGAATCTTCATCGATGCAACTGGCTGCCTTGCAACCGACAACGAGGCTACCCTGGGGCTTGTTGTACTTGTAGTTTCAGTTTTTGTGCCTTTCACCAGCGATATATTTATCCCAGAGAACTGGCCGCTGGTAACTGTGCTTCCACTCTGCCACTGTCGTATAGGCTCCACTCTTCCCTTCACCTGTCAGGCAGAGGACTCAAAGCAGCGCCTGTGAGCATGTGAAAACTACCTCCTTCCCCTCGAACACAACACACACACACACATACACGCACACACTAACACAAGATGTTTCTGGGCAAAAGAGGACTTTGAAGCCTCCATAATGGCATAGTGTAGGCTGTTCACTGCTCTGCTGCTGTCGACACCTCGCAGTGTGTGAGCGTGAGAACACTCTGAAACCAGAAGCCTCAATATTATCATATGATTTGTCACACACGTACAGGGCACATGGTTTTCTCTTCACACCTTGAGGAAGTTAATAAAAAGCAAGAAAATGGTCACTGCAAACACAATGGCCCCATTTACAATATCTGTTCTAGCTTCCTTTAGTGTTATCCTCACACAACTTGCTACGTCTATCTCAAACAATAGAGGATCAAATAGAAATAGGATCTAAAAATGTTTCGCTCCATCATAGCGTAATGACTTAGCTATGCCATTATATTGTGGTTTAGATCAATTTTTATCATGCTCAAAAGTGCATTACATCACCTAATAGTGCTACATATTCTACTGCATGTTGAACATGTGCTAATATGAAGGCTATGTCACTATTGCAAAATAGTAAATAAACCTACATAGCAACACCAATTAAATGATTATGATTGGTGAAAATTATTTAAAAGAAATCAGCAACCTCCACACGTTTTTTTTCAGGAAGCTACTGTTCCTTTAAAAGGCAGGTTTGTATGGTTTGATAAGAATGACTTAGTGATCACAATTCCCAATGCATATCTTATACCCTTTGATATTTGGCAGTGCATTAGTTAAATGTTGTACCAGTATCACCGATGTTTTATTAAATTGAGCCTATGACATCTCCAGAAGGGTTAACGGTGATCAATGATGTTTCAGAGCTACCCCCATAGAGATAGAACAGTGTTCTAACTCTGTGGCTACCCCCCTTTATATATGTTCTTGGTGCGGCCAAATCAAGAGAACCCAATCTATGCCGTGATACATTAACATGGAACGCACTGCGGTCAAAAGAGGTGTGGAACCATAGTTTTAATGAAGCGAGCCTTCTGCCAAAAACACTCCATGTTGTCCTTAAAATGGGTATTGTACTTATCCCTGGGTTTCAAGCCTAGGGCTGAGTGAGGTTGATATACATCATCTTCTGTGTGTCCCTTGATGTATGGGGGAATCAGTTGGTTAACAGCTTTTAGTATCAAATATTTATACCTGATGTATGTTCTCTTGAGGTATAAAGATGAATAATACATCTGTCTGTGGCCTTGGCCTTGCGGCAAACATAGGCCTCATGGACTTCTTTTGTAAAGACAAATTACAAAGTGGTTACCAGTAAGACTGAAACGTGACATACCTGACGCTGTGATGGTGGGGATATGAAGCTGTTTCCTAAACCACCACCAGCTGTGTACAGAGGTCCACATGGAAGCCTCGTTGTGTGGTTCCATGTGCACACACATCCCTCAGAAACACAAAGACAGATGGCCTTCACCATCTAGAAGAAGCCATCTGTGAAATACGGAGGTTGGACCTTCAGGATGGCTGTCGAATGGATCATGTTATTAGCCATGCATCAATGTCTGCTGAGGAATAGCCCTGTACTTTAATTAGCCCCTTGCAACGTACTGGAGCCACCTCGAGATCGGAAGAGTCACACTCATAGTCAGAATAATGGGTATATTGAAATGTGCTACCCTGAGGCAGCTCCTTGAGAACTTGGGCGTCAACTTGTAGAGAGAAATCATCTCTACAAAGAAATCACCCTACAGAGATCAGATGAAGTTCTGCTGAAAAACAGTTATCAAAGAGTACCCTGGACCCTGCATAGCACACTGTGAAGCTGAAACACAGTTATCAAAGAGTACCCTGGACCCTGCATAGCACATGTAAATGTTGTTTAAAAGGCTGTGGTGTCATTGGCCGTGCAGGTTGCAGCCAACAGAGCAACTCTCTTCAGACTTCCTGTTGGACGATGGACAGCATGCCACAGGAATGATGCTCTGCGTCACTCTCTGGGTCATTGTTGGCCATCTGCGCCGGGGCCTGTCCGTGAGGCCCCCTGCCCCCCCAAGAGGGTGGTTTATGCTGCGCTGGGGCCTGTCCGTAAGGCCCCCTGCCCCCCAAGGGGGGAGGGGTTTACGACCTGCAGGTGGCTCCTGGGGGGATCAGGGATCCCACTGGGACATCACTAAGGGGTTGCTTAGGGGATGACATCACCTGATCTCTATGTGTCAACGCCTCTATCACTGAGGGGAGTGGGACTGTGTGTTAGAATGTGTGTGTGGGAAGTTGAAGGTGATGTCATTGTTTGCTCACAGTCCGCCCATATAGCTCAGATAAAAAGAGGGGCGAAAGTTTTCAATGTTATTTGTAGCCAACCACATCAACAAGCAGCCACTTCCTTTGGTAATTCATAATTTTGACTTCCAAAAATATCCATTTGAGTGCAGTCTGGCATCTTGTATGGCATTGCAGGAAATGTTGGGTTTTACAGACATTTGGAAACATCAGATGACAAATCTAGCAGTCATTCAAAGTAGGCAAACATTGAACATCTACTACACTATACATTCATTTTCTAAATTACCCTTGCATTTTTTGTATATATTATATAGATAATAATAATATAATTAAGAATGTAGAAAATGTTCTTACAGTATATAGTTTCCCTTTGAGTTTACCTTGGAAGTTTTGATGTACAGGCTACTTCCATCAGTGTTCTGCTTGACATTACACAAGAAAACACAATGACTGTCCAGTAACAACTTTATGTGGCATTTACATGTGAAATAACAAGCCAACAGGTGAATGTCTGTATGTGGAGTATTTATTTGTGAGGGACTTTTGTGTTGTATCTTTTTAACGTCTAAGTTAATTAAATATATGTTAAACCATGTTTCTGATTGTACTAAATGATCCACACAATGTAAACCAAGCTGCGATAGTTCTGGTCTGGAAACACCCCACAGCGTCTGAAGACGTCCGTTGACCGTTACTTTTCCAAACATGTCACAGAACGGAAACAATACAGGACTCAGGTATTCCTTTGGTTTGAGATGATTTGAGAAAGACCAGCGACCTGTGACCTGTAGCCCCAGGGCTCCTGACCGTGCTCCAGAGGAGGAGGGGCAGTCATAGAACTAGAGTCAAAGGTCATCTACCCTTTCAATCCTCGTGGAAATGGCAATAAGCCTGAGTGCATTAAAAGGTTCTTGGAATCCAAAGGACATCGTCACCATTTAGTTATATGAACAACTTATGATGAGGATTGGATGGTAATACTCTGCAAGAATTTAATCCTACTAGTAATACTTAAAAAAATATGAATTACATTTATTTATATTTAGTTTATAGAGTTATTGACTGATTAGTGATTTATTTCATAACGATAATAATGTCAAACTAAAACATTATTTTGTTTCTAACAAATTTTACCTTATGATTACCTTGATATTATATAACATTATATCGACCCTGCATAGGATAAGCGGTATAGCTAATGGATGGATGGATGGATGGATATATTATATACATTATAGGTATGTTTTCGAGGTATGCTGACTTTTTAAACATACATGACGCAATAATACAACACAAACCCCCACGTGTTATGAACAAAACAGCCCTGCTCTGAGTCAAACTTTAATTAATTGACAGTGCAAGAATATTCTTCTTCTTCCTCTTCTAGAAAAAATGGGAACCTTTGATCAAATACTAGTGAAGGAATTTCAGAGGCTACTACAACAACCTATTAACAATAGCATTTGAAGAGCACTCAATTAAATATAGAAAAAAGGCCATAAGAGGATATTTAGTTTTAAGGGAGAAAGCATGTTTAGAAACACACCAACTTATCAATGATCATCTATAATCTCCGTGTGGTTATAGGATATGAGCTGTGAACCACACCTGTCATGATACACTCTAATTTTATCATAACTTGCACATTTCCGCTGGAAGAACCACCAACAGTTCAAAATTAAATTATTTCACAGAAACTAGATTCACAAACTAGTATGCACTCTTTCATTTATCACAGTGGGCAAGACTTGTATGTAGTGCAAGCAAACAGAAAATCCCCTTAAACTCAGGAAATGAGTTCATCTTTTTGCTACCCATGACTGACTAAATGACATCATTGTGGTTTGGTCACGCTAGGTCCCCAGAGTACACACGTTACATGTTCTGTTGCTGTGGTTAAGGTGCACAAATCACTCCAGTTTAATCTTTTAAGTTTCATACATCCTTACTTTTCTGTTCAAAATAGAGTTGTCTTAACAGGGTCTTCCTTTGTCTGGTGAAGCATTTCAACATGATTCAGCTTCAAAGAGAACCGCTGTCAATGTTGCAGTAATGGCAAATACAACTCTTCTTTGGGTCTTGTATTTTGACATATGTTCACATTCCACTCATTGTTCCCAGACTGATATCGGCACATAGCTCATCGTTGCTAGCTAGCGGAGGCAGCCATGCTGACAGTTGGCTTCCTTTAAAGTCGATTGCAAACCCTTTAATGGCATGCCACTCTGGCCCCCCTTGGGAAAGTGAAGAGGAAGATTAGTAAACTGACAGGGGCTGCTAGCAACGGTGGACCAGTTAGCGCTCGGCTGTTACATGCCAAAGCCATCTCTGCTTCCCCCAGGCTGGTGAAGACACATCCCCTCTGTGAAACCCAGGCTGGTGGAGACATATCCCCTTGTGAACCCCAGACAAAAAGGCAAAGCTGTCACAGCCATGTCTGCCTAGAGTGTGTTGGAAATTGGAGAACAACACTAAAGCAAGACAATGTCAGCAGCCATCAGGACTAGTTAGGACCCTACCTTTGCATGTTCCATTATTTATAAGGCGCCTTGGAGGGACTCCTCGCAATTAAAATGCTCTACCAGGAAACGTCTCCATTAATATTTGATTATATTATTCAAAAGTGTTTAAGGCAGATTCAGAGTTGAGCTCGTTAAGGTATCATATTTTATGCAAACGCTTTGAACAAGTGTGCTGCCTGCTCTTCATCTGCAGCACTGATCCTAGGCGTTCCTAGTTTCAGACGTGACATGGCCCCGGGTGAACAGTCGGTCATTGTTTCTGCGTTGTTGAGAGAATGTTTCAGATACCTTTCGATGTCCTAGGCGTCTGTTTGTGGAGCGTGCCGGATGCAGTACTAGTTCACATAGTGTAGGTCAAATGCCCAGTGACTGGGGGCCTTTGAAATGTGTGGGTTTTTGGGTGGTTCTGGCCATAGGTGTGTCCGTGTGGTGGTCTGACTAGACCTGAGCCTGGTGCAATGTGCAAATCTAGCATACCTCCCTGCCTTAAGCTGAATCCCAGCAGTGTGCAGTTGTCTGAACTGGCAGAGAAGCCGTGTTAGAAAAGGCAGCAATATTAATAAATGATGCGGTCACATTACCTTTTCCTTGTTCATGAAATTGGCTAGAAAATCATCATTCCTACCGGATCGTAATAAACTTGATACCTGCTAAAAACTGGTTGCCAAAATTCAGGAATGGCTTTTCTAAGAGAAAGATAGTGATGAGCAGCTTTCAACAGATTTGAGGTAAAAAAAAAACAACAACAACTGAATCTGTTATACATTCGAAAGGTTCTTCCGTGCATTGATTGCCTCCCTATTAGATATGAAACTACCTATGACATCGCCTCGTCTGAACTCTGAGCCTGGCGGTAGTGTCTCTCACTTTGTTCCTCCTCCCTCTCTTTCTCTCTGCGGCAGGAGCAGGCGTGCTGTGTGGCTGCCCGCCTGGCTCTAATGAAAGAGGGGCTTGTGAGGGGCGATGGGTGAAGCGCAGGCCTTTCTCAGATCTGGAGGGTTGTCGGTGGATCAGAGAGTGGCTGTCACACCTTCAGGCAGTCTCGACCAGAGCGGCAGAGATTCCTCCCCGCCGCTTGGCCCCCTGTGGTGTCTGGTGGCAGACAGGGAAGCAGTGTAAATTTATGGCATCTTCAGGGGATACTCCTGATTGATTTGTTTTTGCTCAATCTATCACCCAGCAGCATCAAATGATTGTGCAGTACAAACAAGAGGTCTTGGTTGGCTGATAATATTGTTTAGGTAATTTAATCTGATATCCAATCAGATATTTTTAGTGCATAAGAATTTCTAAATCAACTATACATTGAACAAGACAGAAGTTTTGAGAGTTCCAAAGTTCAGGTTTCACTAGAAATCCCACGACCATTGTGTGTTATAAGACTATGCTCTAAACCATGCAAGTATGACTAGGTCCTTTCCTTTCCTTGGCACACATTTATTGTTCGACTTCAGGCGTTTCTGTTGGGAGTGTTCATCTGTAGCAGGAGCGCTACTATTCTTCATTCACAGTTTTTCTGGAGACGATGCTGATGTGCTTTATGTCCTGGAAACATTTCCCCTGGCTGTAAAGGTTTGCTTAGTGCTCTGCTATATCCAATTAGCTTCACAAAGGCAATGGAGATTGAACAAAAAGAAAAGCTGAATAGGTCATTTCACGGATAGGCAGGGAGCACTGCTGATCCCCCTAGAAGCCCACATATATGTAAATCCCTCGCTGTGAGGAATGACGTAATGCCAAACCCTGGAAATCGTGACGTGTGTTAGCCTTTGACAATGGCCTGTTTGATTTGTAGAAGATGAGGCTTTCTATCGAGGAGGATTTACGGGGTTTCGTGACAAACTGAGGTGGTGAGTAACCGAAGGCCTGATGCTCAAGGTCTATTTGTAAGTCATTGAGGATTGTGTAGATTATGTCTGTAAATGATCCCTTTTGATATTAATGCAACCTTGGTGATGGAGAAACCTACAATATAGAATGACTTTCAAACAGCCCATTAATGAAACCTGGGACTTTTGGCTGAGGCTTACTAGTCCTTAAGAGCGGAATAACGATGAAAATCTGGCTCTACGTTTCCCTTTTAATGGCCTAGTTTAAAAAAGGCTGCTCCCTGTCACTAACCAGTGTAGTCTTTGTATTTGTGGTGTGAATCTAGGTTACAAGCTTTAATAGGTTTCTCACCACGATACGACAAAAAACGATATCTTCGATTAAACAGAAAAGCCAAGTAGACCATCAGATATTGATTTCTGTCCATTTCAAGTCAACCGTTTTGAAATTCTACAAAAGGCATATGATCGCAGCCTCTGTATGTATGTTATGCTTTGGGACACTCATGAAGTGTCCAAAATCTATACTATGCCGCGCTAGCGTCTATTTTCGATAAGCAGTGGCAGCACGATCTCATTGAGAGTCATGTAGGTTTTATAAAAAACCTGCTTACATTTTCAAAACAGAGTAGGTAGCCAGCTAGAAAAACACACAGGAAAAGAGTACAAATCTCTCTTCCGTACTGCATCTTTACAGTATATCTTAATGAATATAATACAAATTTAATATGGCCATAAAAACATTACTTTGGAGAATTTGGGCTACAATTCCTGTTCAAGTGGCTCTGCTGTGACATTCGGAGAGGTTTGCACCAGAACAGAGGAGGAGCTCCTGGTAAATAGTCACAAATGTTATTGTTATGGGGAATGGAACGAGGCGACAATGAAACCCTTTAACAGGTGTGGGCCCCCCAAACGCACACATCCCGGGGAACGTGAGAACAGATCGTTTCCCAATGTGGTATGGTTTATCTGAACAGAGTAAACCCAATGAAACCCATAAGCTCTGACATGACCCTGTCAATTTAAGTATTAGTATGTTAGACTTAAAGCAGAAAGTCATAGATGGTTTAGAAACACAAACACATGAGTGCCATGTTCGGAAAAAGACCTGATCAGATCAATAATCAGACACTATTTAACAAACCAACTATCTGGGTACGAATAAATACAAATGCCTTTATTTGGGTTATGCTCCTCTGATATTCTTGGTTCATACATACAAGAAATGAAGAATATGTGCAGTTAGACTGCTGCCAGGTGCAGCAAAGCATTTGGCAAAGAAAAAACAGTGATTGGATGCCATTGTCTAGTTAGCTGTATCTAATGATGTTGCTAAGTTAGCAATGCTAACTAAAGAAAAACCCTTTGGATTTAGATTGTATACAACCTTTCACCATGCCAGGAATTTTGAGCATGTTCAAAAGACATCACATATGCCTCCGGCTGTGACTAATTGAAAACGAGTCTATATTGTCAATAACAAAAAACAGTTTAAAACATACTAGTTCCACAGGCGTTCATAATGCATTACACAAATGGTCGACAATTTCCATAGCCTCCTTAAGTCTATAAATACACAAACACTCTTTAAGTCACAACGAAGTGTAGCACACTGCAAGACACACTGTTTTTCCTCAGCATGTTTTCAGCAATAACAAAAGCCATGAATATGGAGACAAACAAACAAATGTATAATTCACTTTCTTACTTTTTTATATCCAATATTTTCCATATATGCCAGTGTATTCTTTCTGCATTATTGACTTGTGCCTGCAGTTACGTTCAATTAGGCAGCATGCATGCAATCCTTGCAGAATGATTAGAGTAATTCTGCCTCTCCCCCACTTATTAAGTATTCAGTGTGAACTAGTGATCCTGCGGGGTGTTGACAGTAATTCCCTAAACTACCCAAGCAAGCCATTTGGGTTGTTTAAATAAAATAAATTCTACCCACAAATCCCAAAAGCCTTTTTTTTCTTCTCAAAGTCAATGTTTGCCATATTAAACATTGCCACTGTTTAGTGTTTAGTGTTTAGTGTTTAGTTAGTTCGGTCACTGGCCAATGTCTTTTAAAAGCAAGACAAGCACACAAACAAAATCAACAGGAGCAACAGTTCTGTTGTTTTACAAGTAGTTGATTACAGCCTCTTTAATCCCGCCCAGACGTGGCAATATAGACTTGTTACTAGGATCCTGTTCTGCTGCCGCTGCTTGTCTGAGCCAATCCCGATTTGGCAGCATCTCTCTGCCTTGACCTTGCATAGGGTGGACTTCCTTCAGGGCAGGTTAGCCACTGTGCTCCCAGGAACAGGCAGGGGAAGAAACAGCAGAGGTAGGTAAATGTATGAATGACTGAAAAGAGGGAAGAATGGAGCCAATTAGGGGTAGAGAGGGGGGGAGGACAGCCAATCAGAGTAATCCCCCACCCTCCCCCACCCCTCCCTGACTTTCCCTACTGACTGTTACCAGGTCACTGTGTTTGCCCATGCCTCACAGTAATCTATTTCATTGGGTCAGTGTGCCTCACACACTGTGTCTGACTGGCTGGCTGGGCATATGCGGTTGCTAGGGAGCTCGTCCAATCAGAGGAAGGCGGAAGTTTCCCCCAGGTTTCTAGGCAGGATTTACGTGCTGAGGATGTTTTGGCGGGAGTGTGGGAGAGCAGGAGAGGGAGGGGCAGCTCCTGGGTGAAGTGGAGCGTGTGATTATGTGTGTGTGTTTGTGGGGGTCTGAGTGTGTTTATGTGTATTGCTGAAGCTTTCTGATGCAACATCGAACTGAGTCTCCTGGGCTACTGGGGGACCTTGTTATGTTTTTTTTTTTTCTTCCTGTCCTCGCAGGAAACGAGAACCAATTGCTGCGCTGTTGCCATCGGAGCGGGGAGGTTTGTTTTCCTTCACTTTCATCCCTGGTACCTCCCCATCCACAGTTACCGTAGAAACAGAGCAACTCAAACTCTATTTCCATCTATGCTTCCTTCTTGAATGATTTATCCTTTTTTTTTTGCACCCTACGACACATCAGCCAATGATGTATTTAGAAATGGTATGACAGATCTGGAATACTATAAAGGCAGAGAGCAGGATGAGTGAAGCTATCATACGTATGCACTCCTCAACAGAGAGAGCTCTGTTACTCAGTCTCAAAACATCTGAGGACTGCAAGATAACAAGATTAACTTCTGTCTCTAGTACTTAACTCAGTAATAACTAAGCCCCCATCCCCACACCAACATTCTCCCACTCCCCGCCACCCTGACCCCCATTCCTCCCCCACCACAAATCCACCCTGTCAACATAGTGAAACAATTCAATGCATCTGACATGGACAACCCAAAATCCCATTATTGCCACATGAGTACATGCTGGGCGGAAAGGCTTAAGTCAGGGAGCAGGCAGCGAGTGGACGACCACCAAAGTAAAGCTACTAGTAGCTACATGCCCTGGGGGCCACCACGTGGAGGGGTGAGCCAGTTCAAACAAGCCGCTGTAGATGGCGCATATTATTAAATCATTAATAGGCCACGCAAAATAAATGCAAACGGACACTTGTTTTGACAACTCAAAATAAACAAAAGCCAAAGTTAAAATTACACAAATTGGGGATGGGTGTGTGTGTGGGGGGAGGAGGGAGATGGGGACGTTAGAGGGAGGTTTACCATAGTCACAAGAAAGGGTTGATAAATACAATTTAACACTTATTTATGTTTGAATATTGCTTGGTTATTCTTTCGTACAAGGACAAAATCAGGACAACATGCAATGTAGTCTTGCCCTCATGCCAATCCAATAACAAAAATCACTTGGCACACATCAACCGCATGACACCTGTAAATTGGATTACAGAGGATACTTTCCCTTAATGTTGCACACCTGTCAACAAGCTGTCAGAGTTAGCCTGATGGGTGCTTTGCTACTACTCTTGGGGCTGTGCTGCTTACTAATGGTGCTACTGCTCATTGATCTCTGAGCCTTCACGGCTGGGCTCCATGCAGACCAGCTGCAGAACAATGAAAACGTCCCGATTTCAACACAACACATTCTCCTTAGTAGTCACTTCATTATTTCTGTCCTCTATTTTACTTCTACCAGACTGTTTACTCTGACTTTGTGCAGACTCGTCTGTGTGAGAATCCATCAAGGTTTTTTTTTTTTTGGTACTTTCATTTGTTTTACCTTTGCATGAACCCAAGGAAGAGTCATGCTCATTGGCTGAGCACCCGGTGTACTTACCTGTGCTGTGGGTAGACTATGGAGTGGTTAACTGAGAATGTGAGGAAGGCAGGGGAGACGGAGGCGTCCACAAGAAGAGTTTCACCTGAGGTAGCATCAAATCTTTCTCCTTGATCTAATAACGTAACTATGATGGTGTGAACTGTGGACAAGCACAAGTGTAGAATCGTGAAATAGAGAAAGATGCTAATTAAGTACAACAGAGACAGAACTCTTTCGATTCCATTAAGGCAACTGTGCCAGAGCCAGGCACAGTACAACTGTCACAAGGCTAAAGGACTAACCATTGAGTCAGTGCCATCCCTCTGCTACCAGGCTACATTGCTGTTAACGTCGAGGTTTATGTTCAGATGTCAGAGCTGTGTACAGTTGCAATTCAGAGCGTGTTTTAAACTTCAAACAGGTTGAAGTACTGACATGAAAGCAACACACATCCTTTTAACTCAAGGTAAAGCAAAAAAAACATTGTACAATGCATGAAATTCATTACTTAGCAAGCGTTGCAGGTACATGAAAATCTACTAATTTAATATTTGCCTTGTTGAACAGGTACATAGTAACTTTGAAGGGGTCTTTGTAAAAGGGATTTCTTGCTTTCGGTTTCTCTGTAGGTTCTCGGATGTCCTCAATGTTGACAGACAATTTTTTAAACTATCCAGCAAGTCCCTAGAACCCACTTTTTGAGTTGTTGATGCTTTTTTACATAGCTTTTTTTAAATCAAGAGATTGATCGTAGGAGTATCTTGTGTAGAACCAGATTCAGTCATTTTGTTTACTCATCAGTGATTCATTTGGTAGGGAGAAGCTGAGAAACTCACTGTTTGGACCCCAACAATATTATCTGTACAATAAAACCCCTTTGAAAACCTGTGTCTGTGACCGGGTTACCCCGTGGGATTTCCCCTGGTCTAACACGGCACCACAGCGGGGTGAAAGACAGGCTGCGGGTTAAGATCAAGGAGCCTCATTGGTCAGGATCACAGGTGCATTAGCAGGAGCAGAGGTGCAAAACTAGCAGAAATATTACCTTAGCAATATGGCTCTGATGCATCTGACAGAACAACAAAAAAATAGGGATGTGCAAAGATTCTGATGTGAGAAAACGTTTACACATTTTAGGGTGAAAACAGAAACAAAGACCTGACCAATGCAAATGGCAACATTTTTGCTTTGATCCACTTCACAGAAATAGTGAAACTTCTACTTTTAAAACTCTCCCAAGCAAATCACCAACAGCATATCAGAACTCAATGGGTGCATGTTAACCTACGGAGCCTAATACATTTTAGAATCATATACTAGCTTTCATGCAACATATATTTTTTATATTTATTTTTTACACACACACACTTACACACTTACAAACACACACACACCGCCTTTTTCTTTCCTGATTTTGCAGAGAGTAACCAGTATCACAGTGCGGGTATACACATTGTGGGAGGTACAACCATACATAACATGACCATTCCCAACTCAAACCCTCCCACATGCCACTTCATTCTCTAAAAGATTCATTTTTATACTGTCTTTGCTGGTAGGTATTCGAGCACACACAATTGTTGAACAACATAGCCTGTATTGTAAAAATTTAAATAATCAAACATCCTCTATATGTTAAAAGATACACAGAACCATAGCATAGAAGTTGACTTTATATGAGCATATGTATTATACCAGCAGCACTCTCTTCTGTGCCTGTAAGAGTCACGTGTCACAGCTCGGGGAGTTGTTTTTTTCTTCCTTCCTCCATGTGTCAAGAAACACGAAGCAGGAGGCGGGATGATAACAAATCATTCGATTGGCTGCTAATGCGTCACCAGCTCTTGATCCTCGGGAGTATATTTTCTTAAAGGGCCCTTTAAGATTTCTTTACGCAACCCATAATAAATGCGAAAAATACATAGAAGAAAATGCAATTTTGACATGCTCATATGTTCATCTTGCACGACTGAACTAAAAAGGAAAAGTACAAATATGCTATTGATTATATGAATGTGCTTTTTATACTTTTTATAATGAAATGTTGAGACCAAGAATGCATAGTCTATTCACAGGCAAACTTAATACAACTCTCTCATATACCTAATCCATAAAGAGTTGGGACATAATAGAAAGTGAAATAATTGTAACTTGATATATATTCTACAAGACGAAAGTGCTTTCTAGCTGGGGCAAAAATGAATTCACTGTTCCTTTAAAATAATCTATTTACATGTATTTCATGACAGAGGCGGGACCGAAAGTCTTTGGGCGGGCCAGATTGTCACTGGCAACTGAGGAGGAAAAAACACCCAGCTCTAGACAGATAACATTCATAGATGTGTGACCATAATCCAAAGGGTTTTAGGATATACCTCGCATTGTTTCAGAAACAAGGTAACAACAAATTAACAAGATACCACCCATCATAACGGAACGCACATTAGCTGGCGGTAAGTGTATCACATTTTGTTGTGCGTAAAGTAATTTTGTTTGAAACACAGTAAGGTTCGCGTCAACACTCGGCATCTAGTCATGTTCAATCGAACGTGCCTGGGCAAAGACGAGTGGACTTGGAATGAAAGATGACCTTGTTCTAGCCTTCTATTATGAACGTCCATCAGATATACGGCTAAATTAATTCCCATTTTAGAAATTTATTCCCGCATAAATTCTAATTTTGCTTAAAGGACTCTTAATCCCCGTCTCAGTTTATGGTTATAGTGACTCAGCAAACTAATTTCAAACTATTTGACTGCCGTCAAATGCAGTAGGCTACTTGCTATGCAACTCTCAGTTTGGCATTTGGTAGAAAATGTGATTTTGCTGAGAGAAAATACGAGAATCAGTACTAGAATCAGCCAAATCTACCCCATTGACCGTGTCAAACTATAGGCAGATTTAGTTGGAAGAACAATGATGGCAAAACTCATTGTTGTCGGTGTACTTATTTTTCTCCTGTAAATTCACGTTTTACAGGTAGTCTAACATACTTGTAAGATGTGAAGGTATTTTAAAGAGGCTTGAACTGATTTGATATACATTTTGAAATAATAATCTGAGCGTTAAAATGTAGGCTATGCTAGGTTTTAATCCTTTGGAATATAATTTATACCACATCTGTCATATTCATGGCACATTCATCGTTCGTGCACAGAGCCCTCACCATTTCCACTTTTTCTCGGTCCTGCACTAAATTTCCCCATGTTGACCAATGCACAGACATAAAAAAAATTGTTTTATCATTTAGCGTGCCTAAAACCCACAATCTGCCATAGTTGCTTTGTCCCAGACAATATTCCTTAATGCAAAGTATGCGCTTCCACTTCGCTCAGCGTGCGTTATCCCATTGCCTGACAGCAAGTGCATGTTGTGCCCCCACCTCCCGGCGCGAGAGCTGGGAGGACAGCTCGGTGCACAGATGGAACGGCAGAGGGAGCCACTTGCTGCTGCTCGACTACTGTTCCGACGCACTGATTGTGGTGGATGGAAGGCCAGCCTTCTGCCCCTGGGCCAGTGTGTGTGTGTGTGTGTGTGTGTGTTTGGGTTTGTTTTTATGTGAGGTTATGACAGTCTTGCCAGCTTACTCTTAGCTGCCAAAGAGGAATTCAAAACCATGACTGCTCACTGTGTCATGACTGAAGAGCAATACAAATGCCCATTTTGGTCTGCGTTCACTGGATGCTGCTATGGCCTGGCACACACAGAGGTTTGAGTTGCTCATGTGGGACCGCGTTTTCATTGGTCTTTACAAGCACCTCATAAAAGGGGATTCACTTTGGCCAGGTCCATTTTGCTTGAGTTTCTGCTTACCTCAATTCTTTACAGCTTCTTAATGTGTTGACCATGCCATTGAGGTGATTAAGAGCCGTCCTTTTTTAAGCCCTGTTAGAGAACATAGCCTTACAGTGTTAGTATGACCCATGTTAGAGAACATACCCTTACAGTGTTAGTATGACCCCAGTTAGAGAACATACCCTTACAGTGTTAGTATGACCCCTGTTAGAGAACATACCCTTACAGTGTAAGTATGACCCCTGTTAGAGAACATACCCTTACAGTGTTAGTATGACCCCAGTTAGAGAACATACCCTTACAGTGTTAGTATGACCCCTGTTAGAGAACATACCCTTACAGTGTTAGTATGACCCCTGTTAGAGAACATACCCTTACAGTGTTAGTATGACCCCTGTTAGAGAACATACCCTTACAGCGTTAGTATGACCCCTTATACTCGTGTGTCGGATCCTCCGTATAAATGAAGCCTTTTTCTGCGGTGAAGTGACTGGTGTCGCCTTCACTTGGTGAACACAATACCACAGAGGATCCAGTTTCACTGTTCAGATACCCCCCCAATCCAGCTTGCTTGTCAGTGCTTACACAACAAAAAGGAAAATGAGAAACCTGTGAAAAAAGTTTAAACAACAGCCCGCTTCATGGCATCGAGCCAGTTCAGGCTTAATCATTTGGCCGGGCAAGTCGTAGCCAGACTTGTTTTCTTCCCCTGTATCCTCACAAACTTTGTAGTTACAATGTTTTAGTCTAATTGTTTTTATTTAAGTTTGGGGTTAATCACCTGGTGTGCCAGTGGGCTGCCCTGTGTTAGCTTGGCCCTTGGCTGGCAGGGATACAGAAGGAGAGGGAGCGATAGAACGAGTGTGCTGCTGGAACCTGATCCCCTGACTGCTGTGAGGAGGATTCAGGTGATTCTGCTGTGAAGTGGATTCAGGTGATTCTGGAGAGCCTCTGGGGCAGGAAGACGTGGTGACACTCCATAACAGCTCGCTGCGTTAGTTAGCGGGAGACGCTAACGGCTTAGTGCCACTGCGGGAGGCGGCAGACGGGTGGCTCACCACCCAAAGGCAACATAGTTCATGAAAAAGACTAATGGCAATATGTGTTTGAAAGTGTGCCTTGGTCACCAGTGCCTCTGTGTGCTGTCAGTGCCTACCTCTCCAGCTGTGTATCTGTCTCCGCTCACAGCCCTGTTGGTGTTCACCCTCTTGCTCTATTGACTGGTTCATCAGGGACACACAGAGTTGTCATGTCCCGACGCCACCCTTTCTGCCATCATGTTGTTTGGAGTTGAAACAAATCACACCCAATTGCCCTCCTGGCAAACGTCCTCACCCTCAGCCAGACAGCGGCTAGTGCACTCAAAACATTCCACAGACAGTTGATGTAAAGTTGAACCCAGGTTCAAGTCTTCCAGTAGCCCTAAACGGCCCTCTCTCTCTCTGCAGGGAGACTACCGCTGAGGTGTCTGATGGACGATGAGGAGGAGGACATGTCTCGGCCCGTCTCTCAGACCTGGGGGACACCTTTCATGGACGTCAAATACGAGGACAGCCCCTCCCCGAGCCCCGCTGGTCCTCCCTCCGCGGACACTGTGTCACCCGGCAACAACAACGAGGAGGAGGAGTCCTGTGGGACAGAGGAGCAGCCTTCCATGCTCTGTCATGGTAAGGGCAACCCGCCAATCACACCACTGTGTGGCCTTACTTTTTACTCTGTAACTAATCCCTTCAATACTTTACCACTCTACATGGGGACTTAGCTGGGCTACTTATTTTTGACCCTAATTTTCTGAACATGTTTTACGGGTAGGCATTACAATTTGGAAAATGGACAGGGCTAGAGATAAGCTTGGATAAGACTGCCAGTCTGCCACAAGGTTTACTTTGTCTTGGTGGTGTATAACATTTTTGGTTGTCACAGTATGAATGTAGTTTTGTCCAGTCAGCAGACTGTCATTTGAAGTACGAAGTCAGATCTGCCAAAATGACGCATGCATTTAAAAATCATCAGTTATTATCAGTTTCTTCTTATTTCTTGTCCTTTCGCTTTTTTTTTTCTCTCTCTCTCTCTCTCTCTCTCTCTCTCTCTCTCTCTCACACACACACACACGTACACACACACACACACACACACATTCAAATCGAATGCTGTCACCAGGAATTAAATTGAATCTGTGTGACATCACTCTAATTGAGTGGAAGTGAATAGCCATGCTGGCAGTTGACTATGACTCTCACTATGTGAGATGTGGGGATTGTTTACCTCCAGGGGTCAATGACACACAGTCCCCATAGCTGCTGCCATGCATTTCCATGTTATTCACCCTAATGGGAATTTAGATCTGGGGCCCGATGGTTCCTCACACAGGCACACAGCATGCTTTGCTGAAGCCTTCAGAGCATTCCAGAGCAGGGCTTCAGTCACGGATACCAGGGTTCAAAAGGGACAGGACAATCTCTGATGAATTACGCAGTGGTTGATGGCTCCATCACTAGAGACTAGAAGTGCCTTCTCTCTTGTTTTCCAGGCAACACTGGATTCCGCTGGCACTTCCCGGCTCAGTTTGAGCCCACGGAAGACAGAGGAGAGAGGGAGACGGAGGAAGAGGAGGAGGTGGAGGAGGACAGGTGGGAGGAAGAACGAAGAATGGCAGAGAGGCCTGAGGGGGAGGCGAGTCCGGAGGTGCGGATCGGACGGAAACTCAGAGAGATCGGAGATCATTTCCACCAGGAGCACGTTGAACTGGTAAGGGCAAAGGTCAAAGTACCGCAGAGTAGCCAAGGTTACTGAGGTCGTGTCTGCCAGGGATTCACTGGAGACAGAAGTCCCCTAGTCGGAGTGGTGTGTCTTGTTAACGTCTAGTCACATGCTAGACTCTAGAATTTGGGATTTTGGGGGGAAGCCTCAACTCGATGCTCATAATTAGTGTTCTACCAACAACCGTGTACACTAAACAACTAGCCAACTACTAGCAACCAACCATTGTTCCCTATGGAATAGAAGTTGTAGTCGAAGCATCTCACTCTCTAGCTAAAGCTCTCCAACGTCCCTGATAAGAACTCTTAGGTAACGAATGTGCACTTTCTTGTCTCTGTGTGTATAAAACCATGACAGAACCCCCCCCCCCAGCTGTGGGAGGAGGATCCCCCTATGAGAAGGGCCGGTCCTAAACAGCCTGCCGTTCTGTGTCACCGTGCACACACTCTTTGTCTTATCTGATCCCGGGCTGAATCAGTGAAACAGTGCACCCCAGCCTGACTAAATGGTGCTTTGTCAGGCCCCCGCCCAGCCACATAGAGGCATGGCCATTAGCGTCAGAGGATTGGTAGGGTCAGGTTACAGGGGGAAGGTGACGGCTGTAAGCCATATCTCCCTGAGCTGCGTCCAGGTGCATTCTGCCAGGGGAACGTTAAGCGTCAACTTCCGTCCCCACGCTCACCCTCTGCTCTTCGTCGTCCCTTTGCTTTCCCCTCATGTTGAAGAGGCAGAAGACAGAACGCGTCCGTCTCCATGGTTACATGTCCCCCCTTCTTGATCCCAAGTCAAAAGGGGAATATTTGGTGCACATCTCTTTAGATAAAGCTGTTAAGCCCACTAATAATAATCATAATAATAATAATAATAACTTTAATTTAAGAGCGCCTTTCTAAAACCCAAGGACACTTTACAATGCATAGGTTGTGTGTCCCTCTGGGGTTTACAATGAGAGCAGCATTCACTGGTGAAACGCAGCGGTCTGAGCACGCTCCACCTCTGGGCTAGCCCGCACACTCACCTTCTCCATTCTCTCAGGCAGGCTTTTGTATCACTGTTTACCCTGCTGAGTCAACACTGGTACTAGAGTAAACAGTGATACCAAACCCTGCCAAATAAGTATGGAAAAGATGAGAGATGTGATCGACAAACTCCCCCCATACAACTGGGATGACTTCATTTATAATAAACAATGTCTTCTAGAGTGATGGCCAAAAATAACTTTGCACAAGAGCAAGTGGGAAGGGAGTGGAAGGGCTTATCAGTGATTGGAGGTGTGGTGTCCCTGTGTCTGAGTGACGGGGAGCTGGGCCTGATAAGCTGCTCCACCGTGGTTAATGGTCCAGAGGACCGGCCCAGAGCAGAGGAAAGACTAGCTGTCTGTCACAGAGCAGAGAGACGACTAGCTGACTGTCCCAGAGGAGAGGGACGACCAGCTGACTGTCCCAGAGGAGAGGAACGACCAGCTGGCTGTCCCAGAGGAGAGGGACGACCAGCTGGCTGTCCCAGTGAAGAGGGACGACTAGCTGGCTGTGTCTTGGTAGACACGCCTGCTATTTTTATGAGTCTAAAAATAGAGTCTGACTCAAGCTCATAGAGAGCCAGCCAGTAGTGTGACAGCTACCCACAATACTTCACTAACCCCCACTGACTTGCCTAGTTTGTGTGTGTGTGGGGGGGGCTTTTGTGTTTTTGTGTGACAAAGATAGATAAGAAAAGCTATTGGAAGTGTTCCATCTGAAAGGCAGTCAAGTACAGGGATAATGCTACGCTGTGTTGGCTGGGGGCTGTCATTCAAACATGGGTGTGTTCGTCCGTATGTTCCTTCTGAAACCTCTAGTCCTCCACAGTCACAGGACATTGCTGTTGTCTGGACGTGATCAGCTGTTAGGCTGCTCAAAGGGTTTGGGTGTATTTACCTAACCATGGTGATAGGAGGGGGGTTTGGGGATGCTTTGGAGACTAACTTGGGTATTTGTGGCTCGAAGGACAACGCAAGACTCATCCTTACTGTATTTGGTTACCGAGTGGGGCTAGTAAAGTCCCTGTTGTCTCCATGTGGAAAGGAAGTTTTGCTCACTTGAGTTTAGTGGTAAACAGGCTTTGTGCCGATACCTTCAGGTTTCCTGCTCCTGAACGAGTGTTCCACTGAAAAGACAGCAAAACATGCCCCATCCTCCACCAGCCCTGAGGGATGCTGAGATGAAGAGCTCCCAGCCAAACCAGTCTGCTTACTGTTTAAATAGGCTCCGTAACATAGCATTAAGACAATTAAGGACAATTAGGGTTAGCTTTGGTGGCGCTGCTTCCACTCGCGTCCGTCTGCTGGGGCTGCTTGGAGCAGCCTGTGGCGGCCCATGATTGCTAGGCTGGGGGAGACCTTCCCCCTGCTCCATGGAGCCGTACAGAGAGCCAGAGCGCTAGAGAGCAAGTGGAGCTGGCAGACACTTACGCAACCTGCTGCAACACCCGGTGAAGGCCCTTCGGAAAGGGCGCGGGAGCTGGAAGAGAGAGGAGAGAGAACAGAGAGGAGAGTGAACAGAGAGAGAAGAGAGAGGAGAGAAAACAGAGAGGAGAGAGAAGAGAGAGGAGAGAAAACAGAGAGGAGAGGGAAGAGAGAGGAGAGGGAACAGAGGGGAGAGGGAAGAGAGAGGAGAGAGGAGAGAGGAGAGGGAAGAGAGAGGAGAGAGAAGAGAGGAGAAGGAGGCAGCACGGCTCCCTGTATGTCTGAATTACCCCCCAACACAGTGACAGAATGGGCAAAGCTGCTCCACAGCAGGGTGACAGCGGCCAGCTCCTCCCCACAGCCGGCCTTGTTATGATAATCACTGGAGCATTAGGAGCAGGAGAAGGGACCTGTGCTTCCCTCTCTGGAAACATGTCCCTTTGAAGGTTTATCTCGGCAGCGTGAACTCAGACCTGTTCAGAAGGGCTGTGCCTCCATCTGACAGGGAACAGCAGAAGTGATAATAGTGTGCTCAATGTTGGCGTGAGCTACAGGAACAACATGAAACTCTTTTCATGGCACCCCTCTCAAACTCCCCCACCCTCTGTGGCTGCCTGCCTCTCACTCGGTTGTCAAGGATTCATGGTAAAAGAGAGCCTTCTTACTGGTAGCAATGGCGTAAGCATAACCAAATACTCTAAGTGCTGTATTTACATATATATAGGTATTTCAACTATAGGAATGGTCTTATAAAATGTAACAAACTGATAAAAAGGCCATTGTTTCCTCCAGGCACTCAGCTTTGTTCAGAAAGCCTAGGATCTGTACAGATTACTTAGCCTGTGCCTCCTGCCTGTCTGTCAGTGCTACTACTACATCTTAGGTTGGTTTCCTGAATCCAGGGATTCAGATCTATAATTGACCCAGTCACAGCTTTTCTAGAGGAATCCCTCTGTGTGAACTGACTTGAGAAAATCCCAAAAGACAGGATTCTTGTAGTGGAGGGATGGTGTGTGATTACATAAACACATGTTCATTCATTTGGTTGTTGTGTTGAGGACTGATGAGGTGTTGTTGGCCAGCGGGGCCCCTGTGATCCGCATGGCCTGTCAGAGGAGGTGGCTTATTGATGGTGGCCAGGGAAACACTTAGGTCTAGACATTTTGTCTCAGTTCCAAGAAGAGCGTCTGCCTTTCCCCTGGGAAGCAGACAACCCCCCGTCACGGCCGTGCTGCACACTAAACACACTCAACAAGTTTGGAAACACGAGACCTGTTCCGATACGTCATCTAGCTAGTAGCTTCAACTTTGGGCGGCGGCTTTTGAGCAGTTTGTACTGTTTTACCTTGAAGAATCCTCGCGTGTTGAAAATGGCAGCAAAGCCCGGGTATGATCTGAGACACACGGAGGCCTAATCATGATGAAGGTCAATGAAGCAGCAGTGACAAGAACTTGTATGTAGACTGAAAAGTTAAAAAAATTAACCTTGATGTCTTCCTGTATGTTGCAGTTCCGAAGGCACCAGAGGGACCTGCTGCCGGTGTGGATGCGCCTGACCACAGCTCTGCTCGGCTTCCTGTTCCCCCGGGAGGCCGCCCTCCCCCCGCTCAGAGACCAGCAGAGATGAAGGAGGAGGCTTCCTGTGAGCCTCTCTGCTCCTCCTAACCCAGAGACCAGACATTCAAATGGCACTGTTAGATGGAACACGGGTTTCTGTCTGCTTCGTCTTCTTGTTTTCTTTGTTTTGAAAGTAAATTGATTCCGAAATGAGGAAAGCGCTGGTCGCCGCTGGACGGAGACAACATCCCCTCTTTTTGCCTGTCCAAGAAGCCATTCTGTTCAAAGAGATATTTTCAAAGATTTGTAAGATAAACTATTTTCTAAAGTACATATATCTTTTTATTCGGAATCTCCAGTTTTGAAGGACCTCCATCAGTCCAGGGAATGCCTTATTCTCTCCTGCCAGAGTCAAGACTGTTTGAAAGGTGGTCACAAAGGAAGTGAGAAGGACCGTGGTGTTTCCTCTGGTCAGTCTGACGTACTGTGGACAAGCCTCGGTGGCGGACTCATGATCTCGTCGACGGACTCGTGTCCAGTGTATTCTCCCATCCCCAAAACCCCTACTCAACGCTGAGGGTTTCACATTGGGTTATTGAAGGTGGTTGTCATGAAGAATTTTGCTGTGGTGCAATGTTGTCAAAGGAAGGTCAGGAGGTCTGTGTCTTGACGGACCTCTTCGCTAGATAAACCTGTGTCCTTCACGGGGGGTCCCCAGTGGGCTCTCACTCTTACCTTGTCTGCTTAGAAAGCCTGATTTGTTTATTCACATGATTGCCAGATCCATGAAAGGGTCAATGCATACTTGAATTTTGATGTATTGAAAAGCTGGTCTGCTTCTTAACAAGTGACTTTGAGATCTGAAATCTCCACATTGATTTGAATCTGAGTTTGTTTCATGATACATGATCACGTTTGTAAGTTGGGGTGATGAAGGTGTTCCAGTGTAAGTGTTTAGAGACTAAAGACCAAGCACAACCGAATAGAATTAAGTGGGACTTATCTCTCTTTAACATGAGAGGCCCCTCAGCAGGGAACGGTGAACAATCAGCAGACACCTGAAAAGCTTGGAAGGGACTTCATTTCCTCTCAGAGATTTTCAGCATTTCCTTCTCTGACTGGATCGACAATCACAACCAATTGACTAACATAACTCGAAGAAAGCCTGTTATGGCTTTGTTGCTTCTTTTTTGGACAGTCTTGGAAATGCTAGTCATAATGGCCAATGGTCAAATGTTTGGAGCAATACTGAAGCCGGCAGAAAGGCACAAAATCTTAGGGATCAACTGCATTACAATCAAAATTGGAATGCAATATAGAACATTTCTCTATTATACAGCAATCTTCCAAGTTATTTGATTACATTTTAAAAAAGGAAAATTTTTATGACTAGCCATTACTTTCTAAGAGAAGAATTTTGGCTTGAAGTTTCAAAGAATAATGCTACTATATTGAATGTATTATTCAATATGGACATAGATTTCTGTTTTCATCTCTTCATCACATGCAATTAGCTGTCTAAAGTACTGACTGAACTTAGGTGGGAAAGGTTGATATGCAGCTAGTAATTAACACGTGTCATAAGTGCTTTTGGCAGAAGCTTGTTTTTTCAGGCTTTTTTCTTTCATTAAACCATTCAACGTGACCGAATCTCTGTTCCAGTGAGCTTCTATAGGTGGTGGTCACAGCAGACTGAAGTCAGGGTATTTCTGGAAGGCCTTGCATCCTTATGTGACGACTGCCTACACAGTGCAGCATTTTGGGATGTCACAACTACTGTTTTCAACAAAAGGTTCATGAAGAGTAACTGTGGTCTTTGAGTAAAGGCAATTAAATGTGGTTTTTAAAGTTGTACTACAGGATTTTAATCTAATGTAAAAAGAAATATATAATATGAATATGTTTGAAGACACTGATGGTTTGACTTTTTTTTTCTTTTCTTTTTTTTACTTTTCTTTACTTTTATTTTGTTATGTTCTTCAGGGAGTAGTTGTTGAGATGTCTCTGTCGGCAGTAAACCAGAAAAATTGTGAGTGCTCGCCCTAGGCCTCGTCACTTTCACTGAGTGTAAATGCACAGGAGGTGGCAAGTTTGAAACTGAAGGAAGGTAAACCTCACTGTCCATGTAACTTGCCATGTTCGTGCAGAGTCATATCTGGGCTTGAAGTCTGTTTTAGGCTGTCAAATCAAGTGATGAGGTTAGCCTCCGATCAGAACAGAGAGTTCACTTTTTTCAAGAAGTATTAGGTATCTATTGAACAATTGAACCCAACATTTGTTTCCTGCAACCCCTGAAGGCTGAGCCAGATAAAAGGCAGTAGTGCCGGCCGCAGGGCTGTCTCTAGCCCTCCTCAGGCCGTCAGTCAACCAGCCCCTGTCCATTCAGGGACTCTTCCATTCAAACCCATTCTTTATGATTTCCTTTCAATAATTTATTCTAATTTATTTGTTTAGTTTTTTTTGCTCAGTGCTACTGTATAAATATCTTGATGTGTACAGTTTATTCTCATTGTTGACGTGCATTCAGTACTGTTGGTCTGGCCTTGCCTGTGTGTATAGAGGTTGGACTTTAGCCATGTATCTTATTGCTTCTCTCACAAGCTGTGAGTGTTAATCAATCACACCAAACAGACAATCAAAAGTACTAGTGTGCCTTGTGAGCATCAGACCAGCCACATGATCAGCCATTTCTTTGGATGATTAGCTAAAGACAATGGTCTCAGCTTCACGCAGGCTATCTGAGATCAAGTTGGTACACAGAAACACATGTCCTGTGTTCAGTCTATGGTTGTGGCCATTCACACTCTGTGGGCTTACCATATCCACACACTTATATGTGCATGCTTAACCTTTGACCTCTCGAAGCACACATGGCCAGATTTCAAACCAAAACATTTCTTATCAAAATCGACTGTTTGCAACAGCAACTTGCACTGTCATTTTTTTATATTTGTATATTTTGCGCCTCTCTTTCTGCTCCTGTGCTGAATTTCCTGTGCTGAAAATCTTTCCCATCAGTAAAATGCTGGATTGGCCTGGCTTGCCTGGGTTTCTTTGCTTTATCTAAAATGATTGGGAAACGGTATAAGGAAGAATGAGCTACCATGGTGCCCAGTATTATTTGTAAGAGGGATAGTGTTGCATGGCGACTGGAGGGGTTTGGTGTTGATGCCTGCCAGTGGTTGCCAACAATTTTTGCAGCCTACCTCAAGGTAAAAAAAAAATTTAATGCGTTCAACCTTCAGTGTCTTGCATATCAAGTCCAATAGTCCAATATTTTAATCCGGTTTTTTAAATATCCATAAAATAGTGAATCTTAATTGTTAAGTGATGTGACTTGGTGTTTTTATACACAAAACATGAATTTGCTGTACTTTTTTAAAGTTTCTAGCTACATTTTTCCATACTTTGGTAAAAATTGCAAAAAAAATCAATAGAAAGGGGCTTCTGGCTTTTTTGATATTGCTTTTTAAATGTTGTGGCATTTTTGAACCAAGTCCGCTGTGTCTCTCAGTTCAAGGGCTTTTCTACTATATATATATGGAGTACAAATGCATGTCCAACATTCCTGAAATCACTATCTTAAAGGTCTGAATGTAATGTAATTGAAAGAAAACCACAATGTCTCTTTAAATACATGAAATGAACAGTAAAGCTTATGTTAAACTCCTGCATTGTGCTTTGGGAGTATCTCGCCATTGTCTTTGTGTTCAGAGCTGCCTCAAGGATTTCACATCAGTGTGTTCGATGAAGTGAGACCCAGTCCAAATGTAGCAGTTTTATTCAGACATTGGGTGTGTTATCTCTGAGACAGCTCTGTGCACCTTTGAACACACAAAATCTGGGGATGGAGGGAGGGAGGGGGGGTGGCTCTGTTTTTCTAGTGCAATATGCTGTACATAAGAGCTTGGCTCGACAAAATAATTTCTCTGAATTTCCTTCATTGTTAAATGGGTACATTGTTGTTTTTTATTTTATTAAAATTTTATGAAAGTTTAAAGTTTTGTGTGCTTTTTATCCCTTACCACTTTAGTGGGTCAAGGGTTGTCCATTTTCACCAAATGCAACAATTCAAATGTTCTAGTACCCTTATTTGAAAATGAAAGCAGACAGTAAACTATGTATGATCAATTTAAGCACACATACACACAGCAAAACCTATTTCAATAATTTTAAGTTTTAAGTATACATACCTTTACATAAATCAGTTAAAACATGTAGTTTGAAAGTAATTTATTATAAAGGATTTCTGAATCAGTGCACATACATAACTAAAGATATCAGTGTTAATAAAACTAATCTTAAAGTATATAGTATAAACCCAGCTGTTTGTGTTATATAGCATGTATTTGCATGCCCTAACCGCACCAACTAAAACCTGGAAGGAAAGCTGCTCTTGTGACAGACACACATCCACTGAGTTCACACAATGTAAAGCTGCTCTCGTGACAGACACACACATGCACTGGGTTCACACAATGTAAAGCCCCTGAAAAAGGAGCACACAATGGAAGCACTTCATAAGCCTCTGAGGCAGTGGGGGATTTTGGAGCTTGGGCTTTACCCCCCAGGGGAAAGATATGCCCTTATAGAAGCTGAGATTCACACTCCTGTCACCTGTGTTCTCCCTAAGGTCATGGCTTTGTGCAGACTGGTGCTGGAGGGAGGGGCACAGGACTCCATCCATAGGAGGGCCAAGACACAAATGGCCTTTGGCAAGCGGAGCACCTGACACTCCATTTGAAAGCGTAGCTTCCAAGTCAGTTATTGATGTTATGAAAAGATTGTGTCAACCTGTTACATACAAATGTATGTACAGTGTTTGAGAATGAATCAGCTTCGGATGTAAAAGTTATGTAAACCTCTAAAGCTATGGTAAACTCGACTCGCAATCTGTAGGCACTCAAATACCCATACATCTTGTAGATGTGTATTCTTTCCCTTCTCCTTCAGTCCCCACCACTCTCCCTTCCCCCTCCCAAATTAAAGCTGGGTCCCCTGGGAGAGGGGAGGGAGGTGGGTTGATGGGTGGGGGGGGGGGTATGTGCTTGGCTCAGCACTTCTGCAGACAGCCCTGAAGCTGCTGCCAGACAAAGGCCTCTCTGTTGAGTCGAGCTGCTTGCTGAGGGAGACACTCAGGCGATACCGCCTATCTCTGGGTCACGCCTTGACTCTGCTAGAATAGCTCCAGTGCCTGGCTCTTGTTTACATCTGCCCTGCTCCATGGGTTAACCCTGTAAATGCTGAATACTGTTGGTGGTTGCGGATAGCAGAGTTCCTCAATTCCAATAAAACTGTGGTTTTATGACTAACAAAACATTTAAAATGTTTTACTCAGTAAACAATTGTTTAATGTTTTATTTTCAGATTTGTCTCAACATATTCCAGGCCTGTTCCAAGATGTTATAGAAGACCATTGAGCTCTTCGCAGTGATTGCTTTTGTTCTCTAAATACAAATCCCAGAGGTGTGTTGACAGGACTCTGCTTAACACCTTGGATTACAGGCCACCAGAACGACCTTCTGTGATGTGGAGTGCCGACATCTCAATTATCACTTTCCAACAGCTTTCGACTCATTCCCACAAAATGTACTGCATATCATTGTGATACACTCTAAGAAAAACGAATGCCAGGGATAGAAAAATCTAAATGTTTTTGAACATGATTAGTGATGACGTCTGGGGGCCCGTGGTGCACAGAGAATAGGGCTGAAAGGGAACAGATGTCAGGCCGGGTGTTGAAGGAGCGCCTTCCCTCACAACACGGTGATGCAGCTGCAACCAAGCAGTGACTCAGGGGAATAGCGTGGCTTCCTTTGCAGATTAGTCACCACTACATTGGCCAAGCTACCACGAATAGTGCATGTGCAGGGTGTTTCCAGCTTTAAAGCTTGTCCCGACCAATAGTAAGAGAAAGTTTGCTCCTAGTCCAATTTGACCCCTAGACAGTTGAAAGGAACTGAACCAGTCAAGTGCAGCCCTACCACCTCCCTGTTTACTCCAGCCCTACTAGTAGGATCATCAAAGGCAGACACAGTGCTAGGTACAGACATGCCCGGAGGGGAGAGTCGTGCATGGGTGACCAGCAGTGTCTCCAGCCGTCCCCAGGCTTCCCATCAGAGGAAACAGAAGAGATGATAGGCAGGGTGGCGACCGTAATAGGAGACAGATAAGTGGTGCACGGACGGAAGACAGGCAGAGTGTCTGTAAAGAGTTCTGCCCAAAAACCTGTCAGCCAGCACCTGGCCTATTCCTGTTTAGCCCACAACAAAGAAAGCCAAGTAATGTCGCAATGGTTTGTTTTCTTCATTCGTGTGGTCAAAGTGTGCATCTTGTGCCCCTTGTCTCTGGCACAGCACCAACGGTTCAGGGCTGTTTACAGGTAGGCTCCTTTGTGTGTCTTCCCTACAGCGTGAGGGTCACAGCCTGATTATCCTGTTTGTTGACTCCCCAAACAGCCCTGAATATAGACGTTTGATGGCAGTATCAGTTTGCAAAATGACATAATGACTCTGTCGCACGTGGACTCTAAAAAGATGTCATGTGCTTTCACCCCACCAATGACAGTTGTTATTATGATATATATACTATTTACAAGAAAAAAACTCATATTGTGCTATGGGCATTGACAGACAAAAATCATTGTATAGGATCTTTGGAGTTTAAAATATTAGAGTCATGTACACAATATGAGGATTTTTTTTTTTTTTTTACACATTACCAACATCCATGTTATTTTTTTTTTATTCTTAGAAGAAGGATTCAACACCACAGTACTGAAACTTTGCCTAAAGGTATTTTTTTGTGGAATGTTTGTGGAATTCTCGAGTAGCGTCAACTTTAGAGCATTCAACCTAACCCAAGCATGTACGTATAGTTGTTTATATAAGATAAAAAATGGTCACTCATGAATCACTAACCATCTTTACATAAGTAGTGTCTGTAAATGTTATTCATACACATATGACATCACATAGAATCCCAAAAATGGCATGCAGATTGATGCACACATATAGACACACACACACACACATACACAAAGCGTGTGGGCAGATGCTTTTACTGTATTTGTGTATCTGTGTGTGTTTTAACGGTCATGGCGATGAATCATGTGCAGGTAGTGAAAACAGCCCATAGGTTTTGTGATGCTTGATAAGTGTGCATGCAGACAGAGTATTTATGGAAAGCTTAAGCCCCATGGAAACCCTGGTGTTTGCGATGGGAACAAAAGCATCTAACTGGAAGACTTATTGCATGATAAACACTCTGCAGCCAGTGGTTTTCTGTGTGCTTAGCAGGGCCTCCCCTGTAGAGACACATTATTCTAGTGTGAGCTGAATGGAGGGTGCAGGGGGTGGAGACTGCTCTGATTAAAGTGTCAGGACAAGACAGGCCACCTCCCCCATGAAGAAACCACAGGGAATCAAAACACTCCTAACACACAGCAGCACACATACAACACACACTCCTTACACACAGTAGCACACATTCAACACACTCCTAACACACAGCAGCACACATACATACAACACACACTCCTAACACACCTCAGCACACATACAACACACACTCCTAACACACAGCAGCACACATACAACACACACTCCTAAAACACAGCAGCACACATACATACAACACGCACTCCTAACACACAGCAGCACACATGCATACAACACACACTCTTAACACACAGCAGCACACATACAACACACTCCTAACACACAGCAGCACACATACATATAACACACACTCCTAACACACAGCAGCACACATACAACACACAATCGATGGCAGCTTTAGCCCTATCCATTATCAACATAATTACTTAGTGTCCAAATTGTCCTGAGATTTTAAACAAATTCAAACATCCTTCACCACATATGTACATAGATATGGCTTGATAGATGCAATTCCCACAATACTAATAACGTGGTAATAATAATACCACAGTACTAAAGTTTTCCTGTTTACAACCCTTTCCTGCTAGTCTGGACTTCTTAACATTGACCCTCAATATTTTTCCTTTATTAGCTGTTGGAGCTATAAAATTCCTTGTGACTCGTTTCAAACTCATATTTCAAATCCCAATATTGGCTTAAAGCAGGCACGATTCCGAAATAACAACTTCCCTAGGCAACCGTTAACTCAGGACCTTGAGTATTTCAGGTCACCCTGAAGGAAATTATACTTGGGCTAAGTAAGAGAAAGGAAAACATTGGAAGGGAAAGTGAGTGTGTTCCAAAGGAAGACATTAGGCGTGCTCACTTTGTGTGCCCCTCACATCCAATTACATTCTTAATAGACCTCTCTCTTCCCATTGGCAATGACGGGAGTATATACAAGAAAAGAAAACAATCAATTGGTCCATGAGTTTGAGAAACATAACTGCATCACCCTAGGACGTTGATAGTGGCCTTGGCAGCATTCTTCCAAACAAGGCGGAGCACTGCAGAAATGTTTTCTTGGTGTGTCCATACACCATCATCTAGATAGTCACTGTCCATCAGAAAACAACTCATTCATCTAGGGGTGAATATTGTAAAACAAAAAATATGTACCACAAATAAAAAAAAATTCTAACTGTTTGCAAGAGAGTAGTTTAAGCACAGTAGAAAAAAAAGGTTTTGTTGCCCAGCCAAGACCATAAGGATGGCAAACTCTTATCTTGAGGAAAATCTGTACAGTTGATTCCAGTTTTCCCTTTCTGGTCCCTTACAGGTGGTTGAGCTCTGGCTACCAGACTACTTTATGACCTTAGGATAAAGTAGAGGTCAAGAGTTCACTGAGTGCACATCATCTCCTGCATTTGCAGTTGCTCCGCTTTGCAGCTGGGAACCTAAGCAACCGAGGCCCTGTTTAGAATGTGAACACTGTCTGTGCCTCTGCGGTAAAAATAGTATGCAACTCCATTCTCTCACTGCAGAGCCGGGAGAGTGCTGAGCCAAAGACAATATTTGGATATGGCAACAGATGTCTCCTAAGCAGCCCACTAGGACAAGCCTGCAAAGGGAACTTTTGGCATCAGCGGACCGTGGGGCCCGGGAGGAATAAGATGGGAACAATGTGGTTTGTTAGAATACTTAAAAATGTGTTTGCACTTGGAGACTTTAGGGGAAAAGTACTTGTTCCTCTATGTGGGACACTCAACACTCAGAGACTGATCTAGGAAAAAGACCAAAACCCAAGTAGACTGCAGCTTAGAGAGTTTGCCATTCTGAGTGTTTTTTAAGTGGTCGGTGTAAAGAGGGCATTGTCAAAGAGTAAAACCATACTGTACCAACAGTGCAGCAATAGCTCTGTCAATGAAACAACCTTCTCTCAAATGGCTTCTAGCAAACTGTCTCTCATATTTTAATTCGCAGTGGCAAGTATGGGGGTAAGAGGAATAAAAAAAAATCTTTATTTTCATTAGCCTGCAGCTGGACTTCTGTTATGAATCCATACTCGACTATAATAAATAAAATACTAAATACATTCACATTATTCAAAGCCAGTACAAGAACCAGACTCCCCATCCTTCAGAATTTGCAGCATGCCCCAAACACTAAGCAATGAACAGTGTGCCAATCTGCTGGAGGTATTATTAAGACCATAAATAAAGTCTCTGGCTTTGGGAGACAAGGGAGTTGGCCAAGAAGGAAGCCGAGCCAGGTGCGGGTTGCCCTGACTGCTGTAGTCCCACCAGTGTTGTCTCAAGTGGGAGAAGTGCCAATGGTAGAAGAAATTAAAGCAGGCTATGACCTAATATAATGCAACATAATATGACCATGTGACCATGTGAGCGTGCTGATGTCTGACATGCTCTTGAGAGGGGGCATCTGAAACAGAAGACTGGTCAGGTGGATAATGGCAGCAGTAACAAATTTGATACACACTAAAACAAAAACATCAGACCTAGTCACATTCGTGTCTTTTGGTCCTACTTAGTGTTATTGAGGTTTTAGTCTACTTTTTAAATCTAGTTTTAGTCTTTAAAGTCAAGTTTGGTTGTCTAACAATTTTGCTGCATGACCTACGGCTGGATAGACATTTTAATAATGTAATTTCACGGTTAGACTTTTTAATAATATAATTTCACAGTTAAAGTTTTTAATAATATAATTTCACAGACTTTTTAATATATAATTTCACAGTTATACTTTTTAATAATATAATTTCACTGTTAGACTTTTTAATAATAGCATTTCATGGTTAGCCTTTTTAATAATATCATTTCATGGTCAAACTTTAAAAAAATATCAATATTGAGGATATTCAAGGAAATGTTCTTGATTCCGGAGATTTGGGAAAATGGCGGTGTAACATGTATATTAGGGACATTTATTTTATATTGTGGTTGAAGCATTAAACCTAGAGTACAAAGTGACCCTTTCTATCCAATTGTTATGTAACTTTGCCTGATTTGAGATTCTTTAGGTTTTGATGATTTCAGGGGCCATGGTGATATATCAGACCCATTACTCAAGGATATCATTGTTGTTGACTTCTTCCCAAGAGGAGCAATATGACCCGGATAGAAATGGTAACAGGTCTTATTCAGAACAGCCTTTAACTGACAAATATTCTAATTCTCCTGCTTCCTGGTATACTTCAAAAGAATTCCTTGACTACAACTGTACAGCAATAAGCAATCACGGGGTTACTCATAAAAACATATTGTATTTCTGGTTCTGTTCTATGTGGAAATCTTAAAACTGGTTTATGTACTGTTCCAGAGGGTTCCACACTTGAAAGAGACATAAACCAGTCATTCTCAATGTTTATCTCAATCAGCAAGTCTGCATTGTACAACCTGACACTACCTCCAGAGAGACCCAGACAATGGCCCTTACAGTGCCTTCACCACCCTAGTCCAGGCAGACTAATGCGCTGTGGCCTGGGGCTGGCTCTTTGCCATGGCAGCAATTTGAGAGACAGCCTGCTGATCTTGTAATGTTGCCACCAGCAGTAACAAAATGCCTACACAACGTGGAATTGCATTGGTGTGGGCGGGGGTGCTTTGGAACTCATTGAGGGCAGTATTGTATTTGTGACCTGCCTTTTCTTGTAGTTCTCATTTTATGTCCTTTGCAGTATGCACTATATGATACAATGAACACAAAGTATGGCTCTCCTCTCATTCCTGTAACCTGTAAGTGTAAAGCACTTTATAAGTATAGAGAGGTTAGTAAAAGTGGTCTGGTAGTTTTATCGCCTTATTCTGGCTCAGAGAAAAAGGTAGAACCAGAACGTGTTTACGTGCCTGTTGTTTGTTGACAATGGGAACTGACTGTGTTATGCATTGAGTAACGCCACCATGCTGCACAGCTTCAAACCCCAGAGCACGTTGAACTACAACGTTCCAGTGGGACCGTATCTCAATAGCTACGCATGGCCAAAGAATCTGACTTGTAACTGTAATACCTTGTGATGGAACAGAAACAGAAGAGTGCAACCATGTGCTTTAATAATTATAGATATAGATAACGTTGTTATGGAACAATCAAAGGAACCAACCTGCTGAACCTGATCCAAATGGAGCCTTGTGGTGGTGGAATATTTCAGAACGGGTAGCTTCAACTTGACTTACCAGTCTGCTCTGTTCTTCAGGAGGGTGAAGAGAAGAGGGATGGAAAGAGGGAGTGACTGGGTCTTATCATTGCCTGGTGTGCCTTATTGTTCACACTCACGCTGGTGGCCAGGTCATTCCTCGTGTTGTGGCGTGTGGGCCACAGCTGAGAACGCCTACCTCTGTCAGACAAAGAGACAGGCCGGCTGTCACGGAGGGAAGGGGAGGAAGGATGTGGGAATGGGGGCAGGTTGGGATTTTCACATTTGCAGGGCCGCAGACAGACTCTTTGACTGATCCAGGCAGAATGAATGGTCTATGTGAGTGGCCAGTAACCACAACAGAAGCACGCAGAGAACAAAGGCTTACTGTCTTACTGTCCATTATCAACACAGACATGGTTTTTCATTTTTATAGCCCCTTTAGAGGTGAAATAAATTCCCATTCAAAGCCAGGAACGCAACCCTTGGGCTGTCTGAAACGTGCAACTCCACTTCAGTATATTTACGTATCAGACAACTTTAAGTAGAAGCATAGCACTTAGATAGATACATATTGTAAAGTGCACTAGCCTGTTTAAATGATTTTGGATTTTGTTGCTTACCATGTAGAAATGCATTTATAGATCCTTTGCATTCCATGGTGACTCATGCTGATACGCATTTCTTCATTACAAACTGCACAGCTATAAAAATGGAGCAATTCAAGTCATTAGCAGATTTCCACAATATGTTTCTTTGGCTTTTAAAACACTTTATGATACAAACGTTGAAGGAAGGATTAAATGTATCTAGCACTTTGGGTACAACTTCTGTTGATTGTCCTTAATTGCACTCCAGCCCCTCACCCTATTTAAACACCCTCACAGAAAGCAAACATTTAACTGTAGGCAAACAAACGAAAGCAGCAATAGACCCTTTGACACTGTATGACTCTTATGTGTAAACAGCCTTTAGGGGGGAAACGGTTCCTGCAATAATTCAGAGAGGACAAACAATAAAGCTAATCAAGTGTTGCAATTTACAGCGAGAGGAATTTTCCAGGAAGCCATGTCAATAGCTCAAAGGGATAACAGTATCATGGAAATCCTTCTCTTACTGGTGCTTCACATATTCATAGCCTTTGCATACTTGCATTCGTCCCTAAGCAGGATGTACAAAGCATACACATTTTTATTTTCCAAGTGAATTGTTTCCTTCTTGCTTTTCTAAGGTTTCTTGAGAACTATCATTGATTTGCTGTCTGGTGATCCATGGCGGGATGTACTTAATGATTTGTGATTACTACACTTTTAAAATGTATTATTGCGTCCCTCTGTTTTATATCTCATTGATTAAGAAGACAGTTTTTAAGAGAACATGTACCTTGCTGACATACTTTATTTTGCATTGTTTAATCAGTCAGTTCTTCAGGTAGACCGTTGCTTTGCTTGCTTTAGAGGCACGTTTAAAGTGATACAGAAAATACCTTCAACTTGTGGTAAACTATTTAATGAAGACCCTACTCACTTCACCAAGCATTATATTCAGTTTGTCTTTTGAAGGGTCAAAAATATCATATTAACTAGGTTATGGTCTTTTGGGAGCTTGGAACATCAATTGATGGTGATGTTGGACTAGTGCATATATCTGCAATTGTGTGCCGTGGGTCTTATGTGTCAAGCTGGATGTAATGTAGTTTGCTAGCTGAGTACAGTCAGTTTCATAATCACCAGCAGCCATAATGACCCACATAAACATCTCTTGGTATGTCTGGCAATATGACCCCATAGAACAGAAACGCAGATCCCTTGACATCTCAGGGTATCAAACTAATTCTAAATCAAACGCTGTTAATGATTTGATTGGTTCCTTCATTTTAAACCACTAGATTGCTGGAAATACTGTAGCTTTTAGAATTGCATAACAACGATATGTTGCTCTCAACCCATAATGAGGGTAACCCCATCTGGACCTCCCTCATGGGGGTCAAGTAGCAAATCAGGCTTAGAGCCCCAAACTGTCCAGGGCTGGCTCTGCTCAGTTCAGCTGTTTTTTAAAGAGCACAATTCTGACATGTGAGAGCGAAGATATGACCAAGTAGCGCTCATGACACTAGAATCAGCATTTCAGCTCTGGAAGGCTTGTCCAAACTGAGGCTTCAATGCAATAAACAACTGTATGATTTTACAGGTGTCCTGGATCACTTGAGTTTAAAAGACAGCCTTCCACCAACAGGACAAACTGAGTGGATAGACATGTGGTTATGGTAATGCTTATCGCTCATTGCATATTGCACAGAGTACATTCTATCCCTAAGGCCAGAGTTAACAAAATACAACCACCCACCGTAGCAAGCATGTTAAAGTTGGTATTTTTCCAGACTTTTAGATAATATTCGAGGTTAAGATAGGAGAGACCAAATATGATGCGTAAACATATAGTCTCAGCTTAACTTCAGGCAGATAACTAAGTCTGTGTGCTACTAATGAGCTAGTCGCCAGACTGCATAAGCTCGCGCACACACGCTAATCAAATGCTCCATGTACGTCATTGCACTGTTGCTTAATGCACAAGTCATTTCAATATATTGCACAAGACAAAACGTTTTTCTTCTTTGTGCTGTTTCAACAAACCCTATACAGTATGAGAAGAGGTACCTTCTGGTCACACTGAAACAGGGACTCACGTGGATGAACTGGTATAAACTAAAAATAAGCCTAAGGGTTAACAAACTCTGTACTGTAAAGAAATACATGTTATACCATGGTTTGTAGTAAGCTGGATCTCTGGAGCTGAACGGGTCTATTTCCCCGTCTGGCCAAAGGGGGACGATGATGATGATGATGATAATGATGGGGACTGGTTGCTCAGCTGTGCACATGGAAGCAGCCTGTGGCTCCAGAGACAATTACAGCAGGCCAAAGGGGGAGCTGAGCGGAGCACGCACAAACATGAGTAATGATAACCAGCTGCTTGCTCCACTCATCATGAACTCACACACACACACACACACCCACACAAGTGGGTAAGTGAGTGTGCATGTATATGTACTATATGTGTTTGGTGTTTGTGCATAATTATAATTATGTGTGTGTGTGTGTGTTTGTGTATGTATATGTTTATATATATATATATATATATATATATATATATATATTATATTTTTTTTTTATATATATATATATATATATATATATATGTATATATATAAATATATAGTGTATGCTATGCAGTAGATTCACATGACATCTATGAACACACAATAAACAGGAGCAATTGTAAAATGGAATTTTAAAACACACAGACTCCTACTATAGAATGTCTATAGGGAGGGTGCAAGACTCTGGTTGATTTATGCTGTGGACTGGTTGAGGTTTGTGCGGAGAACCGATGAAAATAGCATTGTCTGCGTTTAACCACTGAGATAAAACAAAAGCCAAGGTTACTTCTGTGAGTGCATGTGTGTGTGTAGACTGTATTTTTGGTCAAGATGACCTCAGACGTCTTCACCTGCATTTCGTGGTAAGAGATTTCACTTTTCCAATGTGCACAGACACTGGGGACTTATCAAGCTCTTATCTAACACTCCAAGTCATGACTCACCATCCTCTGGAGATAGCATAACTCAGGCAGGCTTATAAGGTGCCTGTCCTAGGATTGTTCCTGTGTTGCTCAGATTTGTTACAAAATCTCATTCATAACCGTGTAGCGGTACATCAGCCATTAACATGTGTAGGCCAGAATTATTTTTCTTAATTACCTTCATTTCATAATCCAATATTCTCATACACGGATAGAAAGAGCAGCGCTAAGCTCAGTAGAATATGTCGATACATCACATGGATCTCATTGGTGGAAACTGTAGTTAGGAAACATTGATCCTGGGGTAGAAAGTTCCATCAACTTTAACAGGAATTGTTTGTTCTGGTTTAAAACGCAAAGCTTTGTGGTACCTTTTGGCTTCTCTGTGAATTCTATTCATGAATAACCGCTTACGGTTCTTCAAGCAAATGAAAGGTAGATCGCATCTTTCGTGACTGAAATATGACCAGTATGTCACAAGTTTTAGCCTCTAAAATTCAAATGAGTTGCCCAAGGAGGTTTTAACAGAATGAAGAAAGCAATTGGTGTTTTTATCCAATTTTTCTTTAGGGAGCAGAACAGAGATGCCTATTTTGCCTGCCTTTTACAGCATGTAACACCGATGGTGAGCATGATCCTGTGCTCCTTAAGAAGGGGTTGAGGGGTGGGGGTCGGTAGAGAGGTGAACAGGGCGGGGGGGACACCAGCTGTGGCTCCTTTGCTAGCTCCAGGGCTCAGCGGGTATTCCTTTTTTACACAGAGCTCGCAGTGAAACAGAGAAACCATGTAACTTGAGCTCAGGGGACGGAGGGAGAGGGACAGAGGAGAGCAGAAAAACAAACCCCTCGACTGCTGCCTGCGCACGTTTAGGAGAGAGGGAGAGATTAGGGACGCTTAAACCTCCCTAAACATACATACACACTGTCTCTCTCTCACACACACACACACACACACACACACACACACACACACACACACACACACATACTCACAAACGGAGGCAGAGCAAGCAATAACACATTCAACAAAAACCTAGAGTGTGAGCAATAGATTGAAGGCTCAATGGTGCCATAGCAGCAGTAAGAGAGAGAAGAGAGTGGTAGAATAGAGAAGTGGCAACATTTGAAAGAATGATAATCCAGCTAAAAAGGAAAATGAAAAGTTGAATTGAAGATGTAGAATGTAGAAAGGGAGTTGGAAGTGAAAGAGCAGAAGGAGTAGAGGAGGGTCAGTGTGTGTCTACTTTAACAGTGGTGGCTGCTTTGCCGTTGTTATCTTGCTCTGGAGCTGTCAGTAGGACCAGCTGTGACCTTCAGTGGAACTCAGTGACCTCTTGAACTAGACTAAGCTCCTGGCTGTTTGAAACATGTCCTACTTTCTGCTGGTCTTCAGCAAGTGAAACAAATGCTCAATGTGGCTCAGGGCAGGGGACTTACTTGGCCACTTTACGGCCTTAAAACGTTTGGATTGCTTTTGCTGTTTCTTTGGGATCCTTGCCCTGATTTGTAATGAAGTGTTGTCCTATGAGTTTGAATACATTCTCTAAGGTCTGACGAGACTAGATATTTCTGCTAAATGTACGTCTGCATACATGTTGCTGCTACTGTCAGGATTGACATTGTAAATGAGCACAGGGGTGAGTCAGTCAGAAAGGCAGCACAGAAAACCACCTCCACCATGACTGACATACGAAGGCATGAGCTGTTGATTTCCCCCCTCAGACACTCATCCTATTTACATCACTCTGCTAGAGTGGCTGTGATCTTTGTCATGTCTGTCTCTAATACTTTCTTCCAGAACTGCAGTTTTACTCACAGTTTTTAGTTGATTCTTTCTGGGCTAATCTAATATAAATGTTTACATGGGGCTTGCATGTTGTGGTGAATTCTTTTGAAGGTCGTCTCCGACACATTTTTCTCTCCCTGGAGAACAGTTGAAAAGATTTTTTCACCACAATAATTTTTTTGTCATCAGTCACACTTGAGGTTGTTTGAAATTGCGGAGCTCACCAGTGCACTTGTGCTTCAAAATATTCTACTAAACTGCAAATTTTCTAAATCGTCAACAACTACCTTAAACAATCAATAACATAGGTGCTGTAATGTGGTTTAAGTTAAACACTAAATAGAAGCTATAGCTATAACGATGATAAGGCCTTACATACTGTATATGTGCGTGAATGTTGCATCTTGTTTTTGTAAATGTTCTTCCTCCCATCTCTTCTAAACACAGAAAAACTGATAATCACAAATACACACACAAATACACACACAGGCCTTTGCACACACTAGACCCAAACAACCCCTACAAAGTGGGATATCCTGTTTTTCCAAGGCTCACTCCTCCCGGAATAGCTCTGGAGGGGGGTTGTTATCGCTGCCAACATTATAATGGACTGTTTGCTGCATGGCAAGGAGACTTCTTGATTGTTTTACCCATGATTCTGGCATCTCTGCCCTCTCCCCAGCCGGACACCCTCATTAAAACACCATATCTCCATCAGCATCTGTGGCTTTAGTTACAGCCCCCCCACCCCCCACGGGGACTGTGTCTGGGCATGAGGGTGTATTGTCAGAGGACACGCACAGCCATACCAACACACACACGCACGCACGCACGCACGCACGCACGCACGCACGCACACACACACACACACACACATACACATACACTGTCGCTCTCTCTCTCACATATTTCCACACCCTTAACGCTTCTAGTTGTATGATTCACGAAAGAAAATATATAAAAAGTCTGCAGGTACATAAAACCATCACGCTCAACATTTGCTGTATTTGAAGCTTGCCCACAATGCTGTGATTGCCGTGTCAAAGTGTCAGGAGTTCGGCCTTCGCTCGGCCCCAGTATCCCATCTATGTGTGCCCTCCGCTCTCTATGCTGATGCAGAGGTATGTCTCAGCGTATCATAGGCATACACACACTGCACCTAGACACATTCACACATATCAATGTCGTTCCCCTGTGGGTCGGCATGCGAAAGTGTAATAAGCTCATAACCCCACCTACACACACATTAGCACACACTCAAATAGGCAAGCACACACACACACACACACACACACAAATACACACACTCACGCACGTGCATCCCAGCTGCTGTTTGTGTCATGTGCATGCTGGCACACCTCGGCCCATAAGTAAACCCACGCTCACGGTATCTGTGGCATGGAGTTTGAGCTCCAGCGAGGGCTTGCTGCACTTGTGCTGGGGTCAAGGCAAGCTACACTTTAGGTCAGGATGTCAGCTATGAGAATGGACCATTTGAAACAGAGAGTTTGAGGACAGGTCTGCCATGAAAGCTGACATGGGACAGGGCTGCAGCTCCCTTCCCCATGTGGCGCATGTTGCCATAGCAATGTGGTTTTCTTATTTAAAGCGATAGTTCACCCATTGTTTGATCTTTTGATATGTTTTTCATCAGATACCAGTGTTTGCTTCTTCTGAGTTTGATTCGCACAAGGATCTGTGGGCATTGGGATGTACAACGAATTAACCATTTAAATGCCAGGAGTCATTATGAACAATGTGAATTTCACTTACGTTGATCCTATGACCCGAACTTGTTCAGTACACTTACTTAATTTATCCTAAACAACAACATATATTGTTTAAGAAAATTGGTGAAGTGTCCCTTTAAGCCTGTGTGAGTGTGTTTGTGCATGTGGGTGTGCATGTGGGCGTACATTTCTGGGTTTCAGTGTCGGTCTGCGCTGGCCTCCAGACTTGCTGTGGTTACCTGGGCGTTTATCAGCCTGTGGTTGATTTGGCGGCTATAGGGTTTGCCAAAATGTGCTGCAGACCTCAGATGTACCTTTCTCTATGTAGATATTCCAGTATGTATGAAATCCCAATGCTTATGACAGTGCACAATTCTACCATAGGTTTTTCCAGATGTAGACATGCCTACTACAACAGAGAGTGCATGATTCAAACCAGGTCACCAGCATAAGCAGCCACCCTAACCATGTCTGTTCGAAGCGTGTTCTGTAATGTGGAGAAGGTAAAGACAGACGTTCCACTCCAGGCATAGGAGAGTCAAGGTCAGTGGTGCAGAATAGCAGAGAGGGAATGCATTGGATTTTCCCAGTGAAAGACATCCACCTGTCTCTTTAACTTTCAGTGACAACTGTTGTGGATAGACAGTCGTGGGAACGGTCGGTGCACCCTGTGTGCTTTTGCTATGATGGTTTGTGGGTTGGTCCTGGATTAACAAGGTCAACAGATGACTTGGCAGCTATGACTCTGGAGCTAAACATACACAAGAAGAGAATCAGATGTCAGGTCAATAACATATTGACTGAAACTACTAGTGGAAAATAAAAATAGATATATTACAAATGAGCAAAATTGCCTATAGATTCAAAACTTTGTGTGTAGCTTTACATCGCGAGACTAACTGGAAAGGAGAAATAAAAAAAAAAACGATTGTAAAAACATGCTCCAGAGCTTTATTCATTCTTTCTTATCATCCACTCAATAACGTATCCAGCCAGCGGGAGCAGATCTCATATAAAAATGCTGAACTGTTTTTGCGTCGTTAAATTTGTCACCAAGACTATGGCAAAGTGATAGCACAATTTGAAGCAGGCATGTTACAGGACTCGGACATGGTGGTGATGTGATCTGAAATGCTTTGGAAATACTTGCAATTCCAATGAGCAGCACCAGTACACAGCCACACTGGTCCAGGGGGATGCTCCAGGTTTAGATGGGGGAGGTTATCTATACGCCAGTGCAATTAGACTGATACTGGTAATCATGACTCCAGCGGTTTGGGTGGCTGACAGGAGGTTGTGTGTTTGCGACGTCAACACAACTGTTGCCAGCTTGATAGCCGTCATCATGGAGGTTTTAAAGACAACTAGAAACGTATTTCCCTGAGCAAATGCGAATGTGATGCGTCACAGTGATTGATTGGACTGATTGCCTTAGCACGCAGAACCTGCCCAGGCTGCAGCACAAGTGGACTGCTCTTCAGACTGTTTCTAGAATGAACTTTTTGACTCGTCGGCCAAGGGGACTGGTAGATGGAAAAATCCACTGACCAATCATATTTTTACCGGCCTAAATAATAGATTGCATTTTGTGTCACATATAGGCCTACATTAGTTTCAGTACATGTCATTGTGATAAGGTATTATGTTGAATGCAAACAACAAAAAAGATTTATATACTGTCAACTAGCGCTGAAACGACTCCTCAGAGAAAGTTGACTAACTCAATTACAAAAAAGTATCGATGCAAACAAACTCTTTGCATCGAAGCTTTGTAAAATCCATATAAGTGTAAAGAGCTCAGTGTCTCACACAACGTGCTTACGCTGTGGTCACATGGCGTGACGACCGTAGAAATTATTTGATACCATGTAATGCAAAATGGAAAAAGAGAGAAAATTTTGACAGAAAATTATTGTATGCAATTTAAGCAATAAAAATTTTATTTTTCTAAAAAAGGAAAACGATTAGTGTTAATTTTAAGATACTTCCCTTATTTGCTCTTCTTGTATATTTTACTATTGCTCTTTAATAAAGCCAAACTATTTCTTAGCCAATAACGTGATGAATCGATGAAATTATCAGTAGATTGCTCATTACTAAAATAGTCAATAGCTTCAGCCCTAAATTGATTCTACAACTAGTAAGCCTACAGCTCAAAGATAAACTGTCACAGAGTAACTTGAATTCAACTTCTATCACTTTCAGTGAGTGTGGCATTTGCCCCCTTCTCAAGCACACAATTAAGCGAAGCTATAAAACAAACTGTTTGTCATGACATGTTCCAAACAATCCCAAAAGCAAATGCAACGTGGTTATGTATTGTATTGGCCTAGCTACAGGGCAGTATTGTCCTATATACTCATATAGTCACTTGGAGCTGCACCACTAAACTGGCCGCTCATGACAACATTTGAAAGTAAAACTTTTTAAAGCCTTCACTTTTAACCTTAAATATTCTATTTATTTATGTCTTACAGAGATTAGGCAATTTTACAGAAATTATAAATCACATCATTACCTGCTTAAATAGACCACGACGAACA